>JAXGGA010018913.1:0-21134 GCA_038373865.1 Uloborus plumipes | reverse complement strand
ACCCCACCCCCCCGACGCTACGTTTATGGCAACAGAACTGTTTAATAGTTTATTTAAAAGGGAATTATATGCAGTTTGATTTGATGTGCTACTTAAATGCTGTACGTGAAAAACAAATTTCATAAAATGTAAACTCAAAATTCAAAAGCTTTTGAAGTATTATTTTATAATAATTTTGAAAAATTGAATTGAAGTATTTGAATGATTGATGCATTAATAAAATTTATTTTTCATTTTTTATAAATTACTTTTCATTAAAATTAAGCTAAGATTTGAAGAAATTATAGTTCTTTTACGGACCTTTGAAAAAATATTTTATCATCAAAATAGCATTTGCGAAGTAATATTATTGAAAGCACCACTTCTTTTCCCTGACAAGTATTTTATTATAAACAAACTCTTTGTCCACTGCATTTTTCATTTGCTGCCGGGAGTAATCTTTAGAAAATTCTCCAAAACTAACTGTTTGCAACATTTAATTAAAAGCTTTAAATTGTTAACGCATCGCTTTAGACAGCTCTTATCTCCATCAGTAGTTGGAAAGTTAATAATATTTTCCTATCTACTAGAAATACACATAATGCTTTGATGTTCTTTTGTTTATTTTAGTGGAAAATAGCTGATCTAGTTTTAGTTATATTTTTATTTTACAATTTTAAAAGCAAATCTAAAATTTCCGAGCCTGAAATTCAATATTTCCAGATTTGTTTTTAAATTACAAGTAGCATTCCTTGGTATTTGCAACTACAACCGAAACGTACATTTCTTTTAAACCTTTTCATCTTAATTTTTTTTTATGATTATTCAATTTCAAAGTGATAAATACAATGTAAATTTGAGAAAAATAGCATACTTCCGAATTTCGGAAAAAATGGCCAATAATAAAGTAACGAATGTGAAAAATCGCGTTTTTCAAGTTCAATGGTTTCCCGTAGTACTAAAAAAGGGCTACCTACTAGCAAAATGATGAATCTGTTAGATGGTCGTAAGCCAATGTCATTTTTACGAATATGCAGCTTTGCCCGAAAAAGTTATGCTATACTAACGAATATGATATTCGACAGTTTACATAGTTAAACAAATTAAAAAAAATCCCAAACGTTATAATCTGAACTAGCGAAAATGCCAGTTTCGTTAGTTTTCATTACCACTAAGACAGTTGAATGCGCATATTAAACCATTGTAATGTTTCAAATATGACACATTCGATAATATATGTTGTAATTTTGTCTTTGCATAACTATTCATGAAAACAAATGTGTCATATTTGCTACTTAGAAACAATCTCGATAATTAAATCAAAAGTTAAAAGATGAATGGAATTTTTCTTTGCAACTAAAATTAATGTTTTGTTTCATTTAGAAACTATTGATCATGTTTATTTTGAGTCAGGCCATTCGCAAATGGAGTGTGACTCGGTCCACTCTAAGACTGAGGCTAAAGCAAAAAATATACCAGTACACGTACCCTCTGACTGGGACCAATATTGATCAGATTGTCGCATACAAAACCCAAACCTTACAATGTGACTAGGCTCCAGCATGATGATTTTTTTAATTTTAATCCTTATGAGGACAAATTTGTTCTAGAAACCGCTGAGAAAAAGAAAACCCCAAAAAGTTTCAATTCTTGTGTGCGGTTTCAATACCGGAAATCTGAACAGAATAAAATTTTTGTCAGAAGGAGTTTTGATGACGTTGATTTTTAAGTTTTGATCAGAAAACGAAAACGAGGGAAAAAATTCATCACTCCCAATGATAGCCCTCCTGAACCTTTTATGCCATACGATGGTCAGATTTGTATATCGGAGGTGAAAAAAAAAAGATTTTTTGCAACTATGCAATCAAGGGCTAGTTCCCAGGGCATACAGGTCTTTTTATGAGCAGCTTCCGAGTTCCAAATCAGTCCGCGATTCTCTGGCAGAACCCGATAATACCGAAATTGAATAGTAAATTTATTTTTATGTATGTGTTTTTGATGAATCGTCTAAATTACTTACCTGATTATTTACTTTCCATTATTTATATTATATTTTTCTTGTGTTCAATAAAAGTTTTTCTTAGTAAGAAAAACCGTTCATTTAATTTTTCATCCATTATTATTAATTTTTATAGCAGTTTTGTAACCCAAATGTAAAGTATCGAAAATGAATGCCATGAAACTTCATTGTAAACTATCGAATATTCTCTAAAATTTCATATTCGATACTTTACCTTCAATTCAGTGACTTTCGACCAAAAATGTCCATGTTGGTAAAGTAGCGAATATTTTTAAACAATTATTATTGATAACTTTACAAATAATCAAAATTGAAATGACACCTTCGAACGATAGTTTTACACTTAAAGATATCTATAAAAATTTAAAATTGAAAATAACCAAACGCGTCAGGTGGGAAAAAATTATATTCAGTGTTTTGATTCTCCTGAAAAGTGCCACTTTTCACATTCGTAAGTTTAGCATGGTTCCGACGATATGACTGAGCACTATTTCAAATTCATAAAGTTCTTTAGATTTTTCAGTTTTATGAAATTAAAAGGTCCTGTATGAAAAATCTGGACAGGTCCTTGTAGAGTAACACTGTAATTTTTATCATTTTTAGTTTATCTTCGAGTAACTTTTTTAAAATAGGATTTTGTATTCATTAATTTTGTTCAATTTGTGTCATTAAAGGGCTTAATTCAGGCTACAATTTCTTTGAAAAATATTTTTTGTCATATGATTTTCAAGCAAGCAAATGATACTCATACAATGAAGTCAAAATAGTCATTTTTTTCCCGGTTTCTTTGGTTGTACATCATAAGCGACCGTCTTGTACACTTGTATTTAGCCATCATGGGTTTCATTGAGAGAAATTGCGACTGTTTTTGTTCGGAGTATTTCTGTGCATTTTTAAAATGTTGTTATGAAATAATGACTGCTCCTCAAAACATTTTTTTTCTTTGCAGAGCAATTCAAGCTCACACACATACAATACTTCCGAAAACTTCTAATTCGTGATGCATAATGTATTCACATTCTAAACGTTTGGTTTAAGTGTTAACGCATTACGTTTGGTTTAAGTGAAAATTTTCATTAGTTTGCATACGTTCAATACAATTTCAAGCAAGGATTTTGATAAGAACAATTGAATTTTTTTAAGTGGTTTAATATTACAGATCATAGGCATATGTCTTACTCTTGATTTAAATAGGTTTTTTATTCGCTTACATAACAAATTACATTTTTAAGTGCGGATTTTCAAAAAACCCACATAACTTTTTTCTGTCTTTTTTTATTGCGTACAGAAATTTAGACTCTCAAACATTTTTTTGAGAATATTAGGTCCTTGACATATCATGTGTACATTATAGATGTTAGCAAAATTAATTTAATGAAGGGTTTCTGAAAAAAATAATCTTATTTTTTCTAACTGAGAAGGAGTTTTTTTTTGTTTTTTTTTGAGGAAACTCGTTAGAAAATTTTCGGGCTGGGAACAATGCGTTCTTGGGTAGGGGGCCGGCAAGAATTTTTTTTTCCACACAAAAATTTTAGAGCCAGTCCGCCCCTGCACTGTGCCTTTAGTTTTGTAAAAAATTCCATTAATGACAAAGTCCTTAGCGACATGTTAGAGGAGTATGTCCCCCCCCCCCCTCCATTCATTGATTTTAAGGTAGAAAAAGGGGTCCTGCTAATAGAAAACACCACCTTACTTCAGGGTCATTCCATATAAAATCAACAAATTTTCAGAAATTTTCGTGCCGCACTATTTTTGATTTTGACCATACCTGGTAGGTAATATGCACCAATGTTCTGTACCTCCAAACTGTTTTATTTTATTCTCGAGATATAGCCATTTTTTTGCTCCGCCGATGAGTTAAATTCGGCATTTTTTATCTTTTTCTAAGAGCTCTGGAAAATTTATTTAAAATGGTATAAAGACCAAACACGGCTTATTTTAAAGCTAAAAGAACGAACTTTGATTTGTGCATAAAAAGAAAACGGTTTAAGTTAAGCCTAAATATAAATTTTCCCGGGTCAATTCGCGGTTCAAAAAGTGCCGTTTTCGTCATTTCAAGCATGAAAAAGTGTTTGAAGGACTGACAGTGGGGTTCCTTTTTTTTTTTTTCGCTTGCACCCAGTTATAGATACTAGAAGCACAGAAAAAAACAATATTATACCAGTAGTCCTTCATTATGAAAAAATTGCTTAAACTTGAGAAAAAATGAAAATTGGCCTTTTTCACTCCCCAAAAACGGCCTGTGGAACAGGTAGTAAAAATTTACAAATGCATGAAGTAAGAAGGTGTTACATTGCCCTTTAAAACGAAACAAAAACTGTCTTGTTATTCCAAGGCATTAAAGAGATATAAGCCTTCAAACTGTGAGAAAAAATGAAAAATATCCCTTTTCACTCCCCAAAAACGGCCTGTGGAATAGGTAGTAAGAATTTGCAAATACATGGAGCAAAAAGGTATTACATTGAACTTTAAAAGGGAATAAAAACTGACTTGTTATTCCAAGGCATTAAAGGGCTATAACCCTCTAAAAATCGAAAATTTATGCAAAAAAAATTTTTTTTGGCATAAGTTGAAGCAATTATGAACATAGTCTTTTAATGCAAGAACTGCAAGAGTAAAAACATGTATCATTAAAATTATAATTCAAAATATATTTAAAAATGTCTGTAATTTATTTGTGACGTAAAAACATCTCAAAAAGTTTTTTAGTGTCTCTGTTATCAGAGTTTTCTTCTAATTTGTAATGGATGTACAACTAAATATTATGAAGATAAATTCTAACAAATAATCAATTAGCAAAAATCCCTTCTAGTTGTAGCTGTTTTGAAAAGGATGTAGAAATTTCAGTTTTTCGTAAAAAAAAATGTAAAACTAGAAACTTCTTAGCGACATGCTATTAAATTTTAAAACCAAGTTTAATTGATGTGTGGACATTCGGATCACTGGTTTTAAGTACAACTTTTTCCGATGTGTCAACATTACAAATAAATTACAAATACTTTACAATATATTTTGAATTATATATTTCATGATACATCTTTTTAGAGTTCTTGCATGAAAAGATTTTATTTATGTTCATAATTGCTTTACCTTATGCCAAAAAAATCTTGCATGAATTTTCAATTTTTAGAGGGCCTTATCTCTTTGATGTCTGGGAATAACAAGATAGTTTTTGTTTCGTTTTGAAGGGCAATGTAATACCTTCTTCCTCTATGCATTTTCAAATTTTTACTAAGTGGTCCACAGGCTATTTTTGGGGAGTGAAAAGGGCCATTTTTCATTTTTTCTCAAGTTAAAGGTATTTTTTCATAATAATCATCTTACTTTATATCTCTTTAATGCCTAAGAATAACAAGACAGTTTTTGTTTCCTTTTAAAGTTCAATGTAATACCTTTTTGCTTCATGTATTTGAAAATTCTTACTACCTGTTCCACAGGCTGTTTTTGGGGAGTGAAAAGGATATTTTTCATTTTTGCTCATAGTTTGAAGGCTTATATCTCCTTAATGCCTTGGAATAACAAGACAGTTTTTGTTTCGTTTTAAAGGGCAGTGCAGCACCTTCTTACTCCATGCATTTGTAAATTTTTACTACCTGTTCCACAGGCCGTTTTTGGGGAGTGAAAAAGGGCAATTTTCATTTTTTCTCAAGTTTAAGCAATTTTTTCGTAATGAAGGTCTACTGGTATAATATTGGTTTTTTCTGTGCTTCTAGTATCTATAACTGGGTGCAAGCGAAAAAAAATTGGAACCCCACTGTCAGTCCTTCATATACTTTTTCATGCTTGAAATGACGAAAACGGCACTTTTTGAACCGCGAATTGACCCGGGAAAATTTATATTTAGGCTTAACTTAAACCGTTTCTTTTTATGCACAAATCAAAGTTCATTCTTTTTAACCGACTTCAACAAAGGAGGAGGTTATACAATTCGTCGGAGAATATTTTTTTTTTTCGGTATGTTACAAGATTACTCGAAGACGCCTGGACCGATTTCAAAAATTCTTTTTTTGTTAGAAAGGTCTTTCTTTCCGATTGGTCCCATCCTCTCGTGGTCCGGGTTCGATAACGGGAACCTGCAGAAATCTTTCGAAAAAGAAATTGGGATCACAGTAATCGTAATAATGACCATTTTGAACGCCAGGCTTCTCTGGATTGCATAATGAAATTCCTTTCTATGGTCTTTTTGAAAATTTTAAACCGAGTATCTTTCTATGTTCTGCTTTTTTCTCCTGAACTCCAACGAACTGAAAGTCGTACCAGGTACTGATTGATTCGTAATATTTCAGGTTTTAATAGTCTTAATTTACATACGGTTTGATAAAGGAATTCTGAAGAAAGTGAGGAAAATCTCCAAATTTTTGCTCAAATTTAAAGCGATTTGTCCTAAATGATTAAATATAAAATCCATTGTTACAGAACGTGATTGATATGAAACAGTTATTATAATGATCATGAAAATTTTGAATGAAGGCTTAACTGAAGCAAACATGAAACTCATTAGCGGGCCACGTATGTAATATGTCGTGAAATTTTATGAACTGCGAGAATCTAGTGTTGTTTTGAAATATAAATTAGTTGAAAAGCCGTTAATATTTAGCCTTTAATTAAACTAGTACACAAATAAATACCAGAGAATAACAAAGATTATTTTTTAGTGTCAATCGTTTAAAATTTTAGACGCGTTGATACTTTCTTTCTTTTTTTTCTTACATAGTTTATTTTATGAAGCATTTACTTAAGAAAATTAGGTGAAGTTTTGCAATGGAAACATTACCTTATTTCATATGTACATTTACACTAAAAAGAATAAAATAAAATTATTTTTGAAAAAAAAAATTGAACCGACTTCGGAACTTCACTCAGCAAATGCTCTAAAGAGTAAAAAATAATTTTATTCTTTGAACACCATCGATACTACATTTAAACATAAGTTTTGAAGTCGGCGCAAAAACTATAGGTAAATGATGTTTACTATATTTTGCCAACATTTTCAGAGAAATCATTGGAAATTGAGAGCTGAATATTTGTACCATTACATAAATATGTATTTTTCAATGAATGCGAATAAAGAACCTGGATTCATTTAAATTTATATTTATAGTTTCGAATGATTCTATTTAGCTTTTTTGCGCCTACTTCAAAACTTATGTTTAAATGTAGTATCGATGGTGTTCAAAGAATAAAATTATTTTTTACTTTTTAGAGCATTTGCTGAGTGAAGTTCCGAAGTCGGTTCAATTTTTTTTTTTCAAAAATAATTTTATAGCTTTAAAATAAGCCGTGTTTGGTCTTTCTATCATTTAAAATAAATTTTCCAGAGCTCTTAGTAAACAAAAATGCCGAATTTAACTCATCGGCGGAGGAAAAAAATGGCTATATATCGAGAATAAAATTTTTTCGAGGAAAAAATAAAACAGTTTGGAGGTACAGAATATTGGTGCATATTACCTACCAAATTTGATTAAAAACAAAAATGGTACGGCACGGCCCATTTGTTGATTTTATATGGAATGACCCTTCAATTACCGCGCACGGGAAGTATTGCGCACTCGATTCAGCAACAGGTGGATCGATAGGACAGGGCCTATTTTTTGGCTACCCAAGGAACCTAGATCTGACTGAATTCCTTTTTTTTTTTCCTTTGTACATGTCAAGAGTCTTGTTGTCTCTGAGAAAAATTTTTGTGTACATAATGTCGGGTAAAGGATAATCACTTGTGTAACAAACATCTCTCCAGAGATGCTGGCCAGGACATGAGAGGAGGTAAATACCGTTTGGATGCGTACCGTTTCACAAACCGAGAAAAAAAAAAAGTTTACTGAATGGTAAAAATCTTGATAAATAGTGCATGGTACTACAGGGTTGCCACAGGATACTTAAATGCTACTTTTTGCTACTTTTTTAGACACAAGGCGACTTTAGCTACTTTTTTATGCAAAAACAGGCCAAAAAGCTACTTATCTTCACTTAATCTGCTTTTTTGGAGACTTTTCCCTCCTGACATAAGTTTTCTTTTTAAACACCTGGAGATTTTCTTTCACCCATGGTTTTAAATAATTTCTATTTCAAGAATAAAACCTTTCCTAAATAGACGTTATGGGCTGCACCGATCCACTGCATCCAATCAACAAGTTGGGCGTGGCTTAAGTGATGCGAAAACGAAAGTCAATCCTGTATGGAACTAATTTGTATACTTCTTATATTACTGATATCTACGCTTTTCCAAAAGCTGAAACCTGATACAGTGCGATGCAAAATAGTAGACAAAATGCAAATATATGAATAAAAAGAAAACTATTCAGCGAAATGCATTCGAATTTTTGCTGTAAGTAGACAATATTGTCCCAAATATGTGTGTGGAGTTTTTAAAAAAATAACCGAAACAAAATTCGGAAATTACAAAAAACATTTTTTTTGCTGTTGCAAAAGTTTAGACAAAAGTCAGATTTTATGAAAATATCTTTTGAAAGGAAATTGTTGGAGGAAAGGTGGGACTTTTTGCTTCGACTTTAAGGTGCAGAGATTGCTGAATGAATAATCAAACTTCCATATCTCTGTAGTTCTCATGTAAAGAAGAAGAGAAAGTTTGGAAGCCGAAATTTGGAAAGGAATCCACTTTGCTGATTTTTCGTCTTTTAAATTGGCCCTAGTATGATAGTACGTTGTTTTTTACTTCGTGGAGAGCAAATTCAGACATGTGCATTGATCAAAAAGGCCTAGAAAAATTATGAAAAATTATATTTCTTAAGGATGAAGGAATTGTAAAAACGGCTAAAACTGGCGATTCGCCCCTTAATCCTACAAAACTTCTACTTGGGTCAAAAACAGTACGTGACAGCTAAGTAGATAAACAACTGCGTCGGATGCCCCCCCCCCCCCAAAAAAAAAAGAATTGTGCTTGAGCCTCTTCGGAAACAGTGTCCCAAATAAGCCAGATTTTAATGGTAAAAGCAGCACAACTTATGCTCATCAAATCTTTTCTCTAGTCAAGCTAATAGAATTATAATCCATCTAAGCCACCCAAATTTTAATGATTTTCATCAAAGAAAGTAACATTCATTTTTAGTCACATTTAGCCTCATGGTAATAGTGAAGTTCAATATTCAGGGGTTTTCAATATCCAGGATAGCTCTATCGGAAGATAAATCTTTGATGTCGGAACGCGTATTGAATGGCAGGCTTATTATAAGATGCTCTGAAGCGCTATTCTACAGTTGCACAGTTCCAAATTGATAAGGAACTTTTAAATTTAGCTTATGGTGCATACAAATCGTACCAGTTCTACCTTGAAGACCAGAAGAAAGAGAAGGAAGAGCAATTGTGAGATTAGAAAAAGAAAATGAAGAAAAGTTGAAACAAAGAAAAATAGAAAAAGAAAAGCTGTCAAGTTTGAAGGGATCTGTTAAAAAGTTAGAATAAAAAGTCAAATTTGTAAATAGAGAGAGGAAGGAAACTCAAAAATCAGCTGATGTACTTTTTAAACAGGTAAACCAGACGCTAAAATCAGCTATTAAAGCAAAAGATATTGAAAGTATTAGAATAGCTCAGCAGTATAAAGTTGATTAATAGAAAAGAGAGCATGAAGATGAAGAAAATAAATTAAATTGCTTAATGAACAAAAGGAAAACTACTTTGTTAGAATTATTTTTCTGTAAAAAAGCAAAAACATAGATTTTCGGAGTAATTTTTCTGTATTTATATGATTATATTATTATTTTTTCTTTTGAATGGCAGCAGTCTTGTAAAGAAAGCAACCTCGATTGTACTCTTTCGTTTTGTTTTTTTCCTCATTTGTACCTTTAACCATTAGTTCAAAATATGTCTATTTTCTGAACTTGTTTTAAAGCATTACTCATGATTCAGTTTAGCTTGTCACATGTTTCTATTCAGCTTCTCTGCACCGTTTTTTTTTTTTTTTTTTTTTGATGGCTACTTTTTTTGCAACTTTTTTTTATTTTAAAGGCAACTTTTTTGCAACTTTTTTAGTAATTTTAGGCGACTTTTGCTACTTTTTTGTAACATTTTTCCTGTGGCAACCCTGTACTATGACATTAACATAATTGTATGATTGTATTATAATATTTTGATTCAAAGCCCCGGAGCTCCTGCATTGAACACCCTATATCAATTAGTTCAAGTGCTTCAAAATTTACAGAAACGTATTTACGTTAATGAGTAGTATCTAAGCCATACCCTTGGTGGGAGCTTTGTGGCATCGAAGACGATCCATCATCGCTCACAATTAGGTACTATAAAAAAGAGAGAAAAGGGGGTGGGGTGGATTAGTAAAAAAGCAAAGAATGCTCAGAGCCTGTAGAGGTGATATGATTAAGTCATATAATATAGCATCACAGTTTAACGGCAATTTCAATGCATTAGAATGAGATTAAGAAACACTTAAGATTTTAGTATAAATTTTACAAACTTACTTTCGTCACGTCTACTTTGTTTCAAATATAATATTTACAAGGCAAAAATTATGTTTGGAGATGAGGGAAAGAAAAGGGAGAAGTTCGTTACCTGAGCTGTTTGTTGATAGTTGTACGCTTTATTTTCGTGTCGTGATGCCGAATTCCATGATCGTCTGCTATCACAGGAACTATTGCTGGGGTAGAAACTGAAAAGGAAGACGTTGACACGGTTATTGTTATTTACTAAAAATTCTCGCAAGTGGAAAAGTCGTACTAAAAAAGAGGCTTCATTTTCACTTCATAATTAATCTTTGCAATTTTTCACGGAAATATAGAGCTGATTATCGAGAACAATGCTTACGCAGTAAATTTTAACAACTTGTAATATTAAATCCAAGGATATAAAAAAATTTAAGAAAATCATTTGAACTAAATGCATACACATAACATACTAAGTATTAAAAATATCTCCACATCTTAAAGTTAATAATATTAATATATTTTTTTAATAAAACGGAAAATAGCCAAGAGTAAAAAATAGAACAACACAAATGTTTCGGGGGGTGGAGAAGCAAAGTGATTATAAAATTAAAGAGGGAAAGATATGAATGGGGCCTTATATTTGTCATGTTTTGGTATCGCATTGGAGCAAATTCCTTTGCTTTTGCAAAACCCTCTCTTAGCATCCTCATATAAATAAAGCAGAGATTATATGAGAAAGAGAAGAATTTTATTTTTATTATCACTCTTAGCTAAATTAAGTGAAGTAAAAACAGGCGAAAAACTTCATTCTTGAAACAATAAAACGTTTTTCAATCAAAGAAAAATTTTAGTGCTCACTTTCTGCTTGTTTTGAATAAGTTCTTAATGAAACTTTCAGCAGTCAGAAGATGCTTTTTAAGTTCAGATTAAATTTTTTTCAAAGATTTTTAGATCCCAAACGAAGTATTTTGAACGAATGTTCTGTTAGTGCTTTTGAGTTAAATTGCTGTAAACTATAAAACTTTGTTATGGTTCAAGTAAAAAAAAAAATGCAGAGTGACCCGTCAATTGAAAGCAGAATACCGAGATAAATTCAATTTAAATTATCTAAATAATGATTTTAAAGAACTTTATTGATTTGAGGATACGATTTAAAAATATTTATTGCAGCAATAAATATTTTAAAACAATACTCAAATATTGAAACCGAAATATTAAATTTGAAATCAATGCCGAACAATATTAAAATAATGCAATACGGTATTTTTAAGTGAATGTTATTACTTTTTTTAAAAGATTTTTTTAGGTACATAAAGAAAGCAGATTCGCCACTAAGTTCTCAAAACTACAGGAGGACAAAAGAAATTCTTATACTACATACAATTGGCTGCACAATTATTTCCAATCTTTGCCGTATATCTTACCTCTGATAACAATCACTGGAGGACCAGCCTAATGGTTGCTCTTCTTCTGCAAAGTATATTCATAAATAAATTAGTCGTTTGAAAAAAAAGAGAAAAAAAGAAAATACGTTGAATTAAATTGATCTTATGTAAGCAATGTTTAAAGTGCTAATTCATACTTTTGCTTTCACAGATAAAGTTAATTGCCCAAATAGAAAAAATAACAAGAAATGAAATAGAAAATTCATAAGTTAATAAATGGAAGTAAAATGAAAAATCTCTTTAATTATTACAAAGATTAGACAAAAATAATTACATCAGCTTTGACTTGTAATAAACTTATTATAATGGTGATTAGAATTGTTAATTTGAGAAAAGTAGCTTTTAATCATTACATGTGCTTTGAGAGTTCAGTTTAAACCTTCCAATCGTATCATTAGAACATTTTACTGTTTTATTTGATTTAACAATTTCTGTACCTCAGAACCAGACTAACGTCCATTTTTGTAACTTTTCAGGAGAAGGGAAGAACGATTGTCGGGTGCATGCAAAGGATGGGATTCGCGCTCTTTTAACGCTGCTAAATAATTGGAAGGAATTTGTTTTATAGAATACCGTTCTCATGGGTCGATGCAGAATAAGATTCTACATACAATTCACTAATAAAGTGAAAATCGACATTTTTGGACTTACGTCGTTCTGGTTCTGACGTACAGATTTATGCCTTGAATTAATTAGTAAATGAATTTTTTTACATATATTTTTTGTTTTTCTTGGTTGAAAATACATCAAATTACAAATATACGCAGTATTAAAAATGTTGACAACTACTCGGGCTTAGGTCCTAGAACTGGTACTAGCCGCTAAGAAAACTTTCAAATCGCTGACGCCAACTGTCGGCCTCTCAACAAAGTACAAGGAATGGTACTTTCAAGTACCAGCAGGATTCCAGCCACATTGGACTCATAATACAGTACACTCCCGATTATCCGCGGAATTGTGTGGCACTGATATCGCGGATAATCCGAAAAAAGCTTAAATATAAGGGGTAAAGAAGATGAAAAATGCCTTTTGCTTGAAAATAATTGCATATTATGCTTAAAACATAATATGCACATACCAGTGGCGATAGGTACAGCATAAAACTTTATTAGTATTTGAGGTTTTCAAGTATATAAGATCTGTAAATAAGTGGTACTTACGATAACGTCCAGGTAAAATAATTTATTGGATGAAGTACATGGCACTCTCGGGTAAGAAATGTTAAGAAAAAACAAAATTTAAACTCGACCTTTTTCGAAAAAATCAGTTCATTGTGTTTGTTTCTTGCTAAGAAAATACATTGTCCTTATTCTTGATTGCACGGATCGTAGGATTAGTTTTTCAGCTAATTCGCATCTTCATCTTGCTCCTCTAAATATTGAAGCAGTCCTTCAGCATGCTCTGGAGCAGTTTCATACGTCATTCGTGGTTGTATGTTGGGCTCGTCTTCTTCACTTCCACTTTCTTCTTCTTTTTTTTTCCATTGTTTTATTTGCGTTAGCTTCATCCGTAAAGTATTCGAAACCCGCCTCAGTATAGCATCCGCATTGCAGTCACTCTTGAATATTTTTTTCATATAAATATTCTCACCTCCTGGAACTATGTCTTAGACAAGTCAGCCAGAGCATGCGTAGAGAGTTGCTCATTTCTTTTTTGACTGAAAACGTTTTGGTCTTCATTCCCTGGCAAGAGTTTTTCCTCCAGGATTTCACAAGAGTAGTGGGTTTTATTGAGTCCTGTGTTTTTAAAGAAATATTTTCGCTCTACAAAAATAAAGTTAACTAAGAATTTTTTTCCCCGAGACCCTCGCGGATAATCGAGAGTTTACTGAACTAAATTAATGTAAGTAGTACTTCAGAGTACCGTCATACCTTCAGAGCATAAAGGGTAAAAACAATTTGTTGATACAATAAAACGTATTTAAATCCAAGCAAAATTCTCGTATCCACTTCTTACTTTTTTGAACTAGTTCTTAGTTAAATTTTTAGCAGTCAGAAGTCTCCTAAGTTCAGATTAAGTATTTTTCAGTGAAGTTTAGATCTCAAACAAAGTGCTTTGTGCTTTAGATTTGTTTTGAGCTACTGATAACTCTAATACTAATGTTCAAAATATAACGAGGAGTGCATCTTACCTGATTGCGATTCTTCGTAGGGTGCTGATGGCGATTCCGAAGAGCAAGGTGGAAAGGCCTGATTCTGATGGAAAGGTCCAAAGGAGTCTATGTGATCCATATCCAGACCGCTTGTCATGCTCTGGTAATCTGAAGACACAGAATAGCATCAAGCTGAGTACGGACATTTTATTCACCTCCACTCCAGTCATAGGCAAAAGATCTTGGTCTTTGATGTTTAGTTAAAAATTTGTAAATAAGTTTTCTAAGAGCCACGAATCTAACTTATCATTTACGAAAAAGCATGTGGCAATTTTTGAAGTCATGTGTTATTAGACTGGTAATCTGAAGACACAGAATAGCATCAAGCTGAGTACGAACATTTTATTCACCTCCACTCCAGTCATAGGCAAAGATCTTGGTCTTTGATGTTTAGTTAAAAATTTGTAAATAAGTTTTCTAAGAGCCACGAATCTAACTTATCATTTACGAAAAAGCATATGGCAATTTTTGAAGTCATGTTTTATTAGTTTAGTTTTATTTTTATTTACTTTTAAGCAGTAAAGGAAGTATTGTGATTGCGAAAAAAAAATTAACTCAAATTTCGGTCTAAATTTTAGATTTTGCTCACCCCCGAATAAATGTTGAGTAGTTTTTCGACCTGTCAGTACCTGTATATGTACCTAACAAGATATAACCAGCCGAAAAATCCTTTTCGACCACCCCAGACTTAATTACGACGAGTTTTCTCGTGACGTCTGTGTATACGTATGTATGTATGTGTGACGCATAACTCAAAAACTGTACGCTATAGAAGCTTCTAGTTTGGTATATATTCTCTGAGAGGGGTCTAATTGTGCACTTCCCTTTGTGGTTGCATTTGAATGTTCCCAAGGGGGTCTTTTACCCCTTTTTGGGGGTAAATCAGTGCTAATTTCAATGCAAACTCAAGTGATGTAATGATTTGGCGACCACTTGGCGATATATCGCCAATATTTTGGTCACCAAGAGTTTACCACCAACTTGGCGACAAATTTGGTGAAAAAAAATGATTCTTTGAATTTGGGTTCAATTAGGGGCTATTGGCGACATTTTGGGAAAAATCCACTGAATGATGTTAAAATTAATCATTGTAAGATATTTTTTGGTATTGTTTCGTAGCAACCTAGGGATGCAAATGTTTGAACTGAATAATGTTAAAATTAATCATTGTAAGACATTTTTTGATATTGTTTCGCAGCAACCTAGGGATGTAAATGCTTGAATTGTTTTACCTTGTTCACTTTAAGCACTATTTTAACACTTAAGGCATCTACTAAGAAATTTACACGTAAAAGAAAGTAGTGATGTGTCCATACCAGATTTTCATTTTTAATTTATGTAAACCAAAAACAGATTAAAGTAGTTAAGTAAATATTAAAGAAAGTACAATTCAAAAATGTTTTATTCTGCTGCAGTTAACTACTACTATTAATGATGAGAAGTAATTTGTAGTTTGAAAACAAACCAGAAAAGAATGCAATAAAAATCACCAGAATAGCCTCATAAAGGAGTTCATGGTACTCATACAGATATGATGAAAGAAAAAAAACAATGCTAAAGGTATCTTTCCCTCATGTTTGTTGGTATTGAAAACGATGAACAATTATTATCCACGCAAGTCTAACAAATTCGTCTTTCAGAAACGTACTATATACTACGTTTAAAATATATTGCCCTACATTTTGTTGGTTTCCCTGATGTATTACAAAATTTTTATTAGAACAAATATCTATGCAACTTAATTTGCTTATAAAGCTTTTCTAATAGGTATGAATGTTTTACATAAGTATTCGAAACAGTTTTATTATTATAGATCAAAAGTTGACCGTAGCTCTCTTCAGTGATGTACTAACCTCGAATCACTCCATAAATGTTCTAGTATCCTTTAAAATCTATTGAAATAAAATTTCGGTTTTGATAAAAGTATTGTTGTTTAACATAATTAAAATTTTCCCATAATTCGTGCATTGGATGTTGGATGTAAGTAATAATTAGCCAGCAGCACTTTCTATGTTATTTTGTGGTATCTTTCTCACTAGCTGTTGAAAGTTTTTGTGATTGATATATCACCAAACAGGCCAAAAATGGCAGATATGTTCATTAGTATTTTCTTACATGACGTTTTTAAATTTTTGCTGGAAGCTCAGTTTTCAAACAGGCTTAAAAGAAATGAACAAATATCAATTGTTCAGGAATAATAAATAATATTAAGAAACCAAGATGCTGGATAATCTAAGTCAAGTATACTGATCGGATGCAAGATTTTTACCGATTTTTTAACGAAAAAGAAAAATTGCATAACAATTTGTTATTCAAAGGTGTCAGACAGGTGTCATTAAAACTCATCTGCAGAATAAAACATGAGTCATAAAATTAAAAGTAATCTTCGAATGAAGTTCTCTTTATCTTAACGCGACACATTATTCAGTCATGATTTTTCTTCATTTTCAAATATCCCAAGTAATGATATCCCAAGTAATGCTACACTGAAAAAATTGAACTGTTGTTTTTACAGTATAATACTCGCAGCCGATGTTCCAATTTAAATCTGTAAAATGCACAGTAATAAACTGTAAAACTAGCAATTTGGCAGTTTCTTACTGTAAAGTTAGAAATTTTAGTTTATTGCCATAAAATTTAGCTGTATTATACTGTAAAAACAACAGAAGAATACTGGCAGCAGAGGGGTCCCAGTTTAAAACTGTAAAATGCAAGGTAATAAACCGTAAAAATAGTCGTTTTACGGTTTATTACTGCAAAATAGCAATTTTACATTTTATTACTGTAAAATTAGTAATTTGTACAGTTTATTGCTATAAAATTAGCTGTAATATACTGTAAAAACACCATTCATTTTTTACAGTGTAGTTATAAAAAAATATTTGACGTGATTTCGTCGTCGGTGGTACTAACTGGTTGAAGGGGTTTACCTGCAAATGATGAGATTTCTGGAGGATCATCATTGATGAGGTTCCGCATGAAATCCTTCATCTGGTCTTCTGTGTGGATGGTCTCGACGAGAAAGAGCACATAGTCGTCGAACATGAGCCTCAACAGATGATAGGAGCCTGTTGGTGGAGGGAAAATACTCGAATATTAGGTTCTTACAGTAGAATATCACATCAAAACAATTCTCAAAATAGTAAATGGTTTATTCAAAAAATAATAATTGCAACTTCATAACGAAAAGGTTTTTATAGAACTGCTCAAAATTACTGTCTCGAGCAAATCAATATCGATAGTTTATTTATTACTTTTTATCAATTATTTATTTATTTAATATTTTCATTGTGTTTCGAAGACGCTTTTTCTGCACTGGCACTACGACGGCAAAGAAACAACATTTACGGGATCATTCATTCACTTATTTTCGTCTCGTAGCAAAGGCAGACTGTTTTTTCTGCATTAATACTACACTGGCAAAGAAACTACATTTACGGAATCATTCTTTTACTTAAGTAGTTAGTCGCCGCCCCTAAGCTGGACTAAGATGTTTTATGCCTAAGTATATTACATGCATGGCTGTAATCAAACTTTTGTTTCGGGAGAGTTTTACCAAAAAACATTTTTTGTGAAATCTCTGTATGCAATCAATAAAATTTGATTTCATATTCTATATTCTATTACTTTTTACTACACTAGATGATTTAAGAGCATAAACATGAAAAATGTAAAAAAAAAAAACTATCTTCTCCATGAAGAAAAAAAAAAATAGAAGGGTACCGTAAAATGGGATGTATAGGAACAGCGTGGTCAAAAGGAACAAAACTTCCCGTCCGTACAAAGAAATTCTTCATAAATATACTATTGGGTATTTTTCGCCATGATTTTTTTTTGAAAGGTAAGATCATAGGAAGTAGGAAAAAATTACTTTTGTCAATCTCGCAACACTACGGCTTTTAAGGAGGGCTGCACGTGGAATGCTAGAAAACATCATATTTTCATAGACTGCAAAACTTCATATGCATGAACAAACCTTCTTATATTTAAAAACTAAGTGTGGTATGTTTCAATTATACATGTATCTGAACAACAGAATACCACATTAGAATTTTCATTTTTTATAAATTGTGCCATAAAAATGAAGAATTCTGAAAAATGCCAAAGGAAAAAAATTTGTGGGGTTGCGGCGTACGAGATGGACGGCATGTCCCCGGCGGGGATAGAACCGGGGACGTCTGTGGTAGAAATCCAGTGCTTTGGCCGCTGGACTAAAAGGCCTCTCATAACCCGGCGGGCAAAGTTGGGTTATATGGTCTCTAAGCGTACGCCGCCACAATACTCCCCTCCTAGTGATGGAGCGGGAAGCGCGAGAGAGCGATATGTTTGAATTAGATTTAGCGCCAAGGAGCCAGGCGTTGTGGCTGAAGTTGTGCCTGTTGCTGCAGCTGGGAGAGTTGCTGCAGAGCAAGGAGCGTGTCCGCGGTCGGGCGCATATGAGTCTGCGCCAACGATTGGGCGGACGTGAAGCGATGCAGGCAAAGTGAGTGAGCGTTGCACGAGAAGCGGATCTTGTGTTGCGTATGTTCATGGCGCCATCTGTTGTCCGGGTCACCAACTGCAGCGTACGTGATGGACGGAGTGTCCCCACCGGGAATAGAACCGGGGACGTCTGTGGTAGAAACCCAGTGCTTTGGCCGCTGGACTAAAAGGCCTTTCATAACCCGGCGGGCAAAGTTGGGTTATATGCTCTCTAAGCGTACGCCGCCACAGGGTGAATCGGAACACTTAGTTCTGTTGTTCCAATTCAAACTTATTTGAAGGAAACTTTGAAAAGTCAAGATTCTAACCCCAATTTTTCTAATCAAGACAAGGACAATGCTTTATTACTGTTTATCCCTTCTCGTGAGCAACTAGATCTTAGAATAACAAAAAGTTGCAGATTTCAAAAGATTGTTTTCTCCAGGAGACTTTTTTTACTTAAAATACGAGGGGGAAAGTCACATAGACTTTATGTAGTAAAAGTCCAGCACACAGACAGTGATGAATAAGCGAAAAAATCTTTCAGGACAATCCCCGAAACCCAGAGATTTCAAGAAACTAAAGAAAAGGCAGAGTTTATCCCAGGAGATGTTATGAAAAAACTTAAGCCAAGTCACAACTGCTAGTTTTAAGGACAAGTACATATTTGTGGACGACATGAGTGACTTCTATTCATGTTAAATCTTTGTATTTCAATTTAAAAGCATTTCTTAAAATTACTTTTTATTTTTCATAAGTTCAAAATTATTTTGAATTTTGACAAATTATAAACGTTTACTGGTATTGAAATTATACATTTATTTGACAGTAATTATCTGTTCTTATTCTCCCCCATCAATATACTCATGTTTGTGAGTCCTATTACAGGTTAAAGTGGAAAAAATAAAAATTTTAACATGTGTTCCTATTGACCTCTATCAGCTGGGTGATTCGGAACACCCATACTTTTCAATATATTTTAATAATAATTGTTCAAAATGTTTTGTCTTTGCTTGGAATATCAAAAGTAAAGCAAGATCGAAGTTTTAGCCCAAAAAAACAAATTAAAAAAAATCTTTTAACAGCTTTTTTTAGAATCAAAGCTGAAAAGTGTTCCGATTCACCCCATTTTACGGTACAGTACATACTTTCACCCCTGTTAAATATTTTATGTCTTTTCAACACTCAAAAGAATAGATGCGTTGCCCTCGTGTACCCCTTATCAAGATGATTATCTGATTTGGCAGATTTTGTTTTAAGATCTGCCAAAATTTTAAAAAATTCTCCAAATTTAATGACCTGGCGAAAAGTTGAAAGTATCAATTTTACCGTCTGCATGTAGTAGTATATTCAGCTACAAATCGTGTGAAATATTACTGACTGAAACTCACTAAATTTGACGACTTTTCATAATTGTCGCCAGATTTTTAGACCTCATATTTATGACGCTAGAGCAAATAATTTACGAATTCGTAAACATGTTTTACTGTGCTTTTTCAAATTCTACTAATTTATTTATTTCATTCGTTATGACTCTATCGTCAATGCCTTCTAAATACTAAATGCCTACTGCTTTCTGGTTTTTAGCACAGAACAAAATTTCTCCCATGACTCACAATGCACTGCCATCTATCGGAGTTTTTCGAGACAAGATAAATTAATGATTGGTTGATTTCTAAATTTAAATTTAAAAATTAGCCAATCAAAAAATTTAATTCGAACAATGTTTGGATTTATCACCATAACAACGCATCATCGGATTACCGCAAGGTGGCGCTCAAAGTGGAACCAATAGCTCCCCTAGCGAAGCAAATGTAGTAGGCATTTAGTATTTATACTACACTGCAACCTTTCTTGACAACAACATCGTGACGTCAGCGTGACGTTAGCCTATGAAAAACGAGCTAGATGAAACGTCACAGCCTACTTGGCGAATTAGAGGAGATCGCTGACTGCTTGTGAGCTCTTATTGGCTCCGCCCGTAGTGACGTTCAGTGTCAAGTTAAGTTGCATTCTAGTATAGGAGGCTTTGCTATCATACGGTTTCCTGGTGAGAGCTGAACGGAGTAGCGAAATTTGTACCGAAGCTGGCAGCGCTGTGAAGGGTCATGTCTCGGATCACCCTCGTCCCGAAGGC
This sequence comes from Uloborus plumipes, assembly GCA_038373865.1. NCBI lineage: Eukaryota > Metazoa > Arthropoda > Arachnida > Araneae > Uloboridae > Uloborus > Uloborus plumipes. The sequence continues at coordinate 547 of JAXGGA010018913.1, read as the reverse complement.
GGACCACAGGAGGAGGAACTGCCTGCCCAGGCGTCTGTTGCCGCACTTCCGTCGCCCAGATGCCTGCGAACAAAAATGAAGCAATCGGTAAGTGTGACGAATAAAAGGTGTCCCAATAATAATCTTTAAATTAGTTTCAAAAAAATTAAAAAATACACTTTTAGATCCACTTATGAATACATCAACATGTAATATAAGTAATATATTTTACGTAACATAGTTTAGCCTTTATCTTACTACTATTATATATGCGAAAGTTTGGATGGATGTATGGATGTTTGTTCCTCTTTCACGCAAAAACTACTGAATGGATTTTAATGGAACTTTTACCATAATGTAGCTTATACATCAGAATAACACATAGGCTATAATTTATAACGATATTCGAAAAAGTTCGATTAGTAGTGCTTTTTTCATTCCAATTTAAGCACATTTTTCGCATAAATCCGCGAAGGCTTCCAACAAACTAATTCAGTATTTAGTGTATCATCTCAACTCCCTGTCGCAAGCTAAAATTGCGAGCATCATTTCTTCTTTCCGTATTTAA
>JAXGGA010018912.1:0-21137 GCA_038373865.1 Uloborus plumipes | reverse complement strand
TAACACAAAAGTTTTTTCAACGTTTTTTTCAGCATATTTTTTTTTCTCTCTTTTTTAAGAGCTCCAAAGTTAGTGACACTTAATAACAATACTGTTTTGAAAGTTGTTGCATTTTTAACTCAAATAATGACGAAGTCTTTATATTTTACTCATACATTAGGCATATAACAACTATGTAGAAAATTACTATGTTTGTTTACAGTCAAAATTCCCAATGTTCCCCAAAATTCCAGGTTTATTCCCCGAAATTCCCGGGTTTTTTCCCAGCTCTCAAAAACTACGGGTTTTTTGCATCTCTATTTGTAATAGACGTAATATTGCAATCAGCGGTCAGTACGAAAGAATACGTACAACTCATAAATTTCGAGATCAATTTCATTTAGGGGGGGTCATTAGGTCCGGCCTTTAGGAGGTCGGTGCAGGGGTATTGCCCCCCCCCTTCCGGTTTCTTGGTACAATTTGAGTTTGCACACTTTATAGCCAGGGCCTGATTACTGAATAGGCCAACTAGGCCATGGCCTAGGGCCCCCCACAATTAGGGGCCCCCAAATGACTAAAATTGCTGTAATCAATGCCTAAAATTGTAAAGCCTCAGTACAGGGGGCCCCCAAATGACTAAAATTGCTGTAATCAATGCCTAAAATTGTAAAGCCTCAGTACAGGGGGCCCCAAAAAAGTATTTGACCTACGGCCCCATAATATCTTAATCGGGCCCTGTTTATAGCAATTTAATGGATGCAGTTGAAGGATATGACCATATATGCAGTTCAGAAACTAAAGTTACTAGTTTTAAAACATTTTATACCATGGAAAATTATATTGTATTCGTCATGGTGTGTTTGTGGGGGATGATGCTTTTCTAATATGTTTTACATGTTTGTTTGAATAAAGCAATATTTCCCCGCATGTTTAGTGTTTCTTTTTTGCATTCGCTAATAACATAATTATCAATTTTGTTTGTCAATTGCGGATTCATAATTGTCACTCTGCATATGCTTGAATATCAAATTTTTCTTATTGTAAAATTGGTATCCACTGCTATTAATCTGTGTGCGATGCAGCTTTGCAATCAGAATAAATTAATGTCTGTGAGAAAAATTAAATACTAGTAATAAAATTCTGCTATACATACACCGCAATTAAATGCAATGCGTGTCAACCGAATATCAATCAGAAATTGAGAAAAAAAAATTTAAATTCGATCTCACATCGGGAAAAAAGACCGATTTTTTTTTTTTTTTTGGAAGAAAAATATCTTTTAAAGACGCACTGATATGTAATTATATGAACTTGTCAAAAAGCTTTTTTTTTTTTTTTTTGAGGGAGGGGTCCGGAGCGGAGCAGGTTTTGAACCTGCTCCGCTCCAAGTGGAACTGGAACTGGTTGCACCTGTTCCGGCCGCGGAACTACTTTTCCCATCTCTACACACCTCCATACTTGGAAGGTATTCATGATGTATCACATACTCGATCAAAGCAAGCGTATTAACCAAATGATTTCTCTAAAGTTATATTACATGCGGTGTAAAAAAGACTGGTGGTTTTGACACTTTATCACTCTTCAAGAGTAAATTTAAATATTATGATTTAGAGACAACTTCTTCTTAACGAAGCGATATGACACTACAGCTACCATGTTCCGGAGAGTAATATTTCTCAATATTCAACAGAATCAAGAGATCCATTCAAAAGAATTTTCATTTCTTAGGTCATTCACCAGCAGAGCGCACTTGATCGTTACCAGAAAGGCTAACCGATGGCAACACAAACAGAATAACTGATGGTTTATGTGCTGCTATCTTCTTCTCATTTCAGAAATGAAAATTATTTTTCTAGCAACTCACTGAAAGCTTTCAATTTCATGATTCTAGCATATTTTTCCGTAAAAGTAAAAGAAAGGAGAAAAAAGCATGAAAGAAGGTTTAATATTTCCTTAAAATATCACTGAAAAAAGGACAAAAAGGAATGAAAAAAAGAAAAAAAAAGAGGGATTTAAAATTGGGAAAAACTTGGGTTTGTCTGTCTGTCCCCCCCCCACTCACGGATTTAGGACCAGTTCCGAGGGGGGGTGGCAAGTTTTTTTTAAAAGTAGTTGTAACTATTACCTATGGGGGTGCTGGGCCTAGGGTTTGCTCGACCCTAGGTTCTGGTTCAAAATTAAAAACAGAGCGCTCTTCAGGGCCATATCCCGGTTAAACCACGAAGCTGTGGTACGTACGGGGACCCTGGAGGTGCGAAATTAAATGAAATGAACTATTACCAACGTGCTCTAATTTGCATTTGAAATGTTTGTAATCTTTAAGGAATTTTGCTTCAACGGTTTTATGAAAAACATTTGGATACTCCCAGTCTGTTTTAGATTTTTAACGACTTATGACTAAATTTGCAATTTCTATCTTATTCAGCTTTTGTTTTTCCCGAAAATTATAATTTCTGAACAATTTAGGGTTCAGTATTGACAATGATATCGAAACTTAGATGAGAAGGATTTACTTTTTGAATAATGTATAGAAAGCAAGTAAAACATTATTTTTTCCCCGAAGTAAAAAGGAAAAAACCTCGAAGTAATTTGCTTCAAGACGCAAAACGAACGCCTTCCGCTTTAAACAAGCACCGTGACTTCATTTTAAATTGGAGTCCAATATATGGAAGGCTCCCTCTATTAAAATTTTTATGATTTCAATCCAAAGCAAGGGCCGAAAAACTCCCGGTTTCCCAAGCTATTGATTTTCGACAGTAACTTACACTGTTGCGTAATCTAAGACAATGTTTTCAACAAAATTTCATCTAGACATTTACGAAAAGCATAAAATGTTTTTACTTTTTAGCCTACTTTCCCGTTAAAAATAAAAGAAAGAGGAAAAAAGTATTATAAGTAGCTCAATGCATCGAAAAAATATCGCCAAGTCCAAAAAATATCGCCAAGTTAAAAAAAATATCGCCAAGTTAAAAAAAAAATAGGTAAAATGAATATCGAAAAATTAAAAATTTGAAAGTAGGGTATTGAGATGGGGAATTTGTGTGTCGGTCTGTCGGTCGGTCGGTCTGTCGGTCTGTCTGTCCCCCCCCTAATAACTCTTGAATGAACATTCCGATTTGGACAAACTTTTTTTTGTTGGAAAGATCTCGGCGAGTACAGCTCATTCCCATATTTGATTTTTTGATTTGAACAATTTTTGGTTCAAATTTGAGCCGTTCAAACAACCGATCCCGCGATACTAACTTTTGAATGAACAGTCCGTTTTGAACAATTTTTTTTTTGTTCGAAAGATCTTTTCAAGGATACTTCATTCCCGTATCTACATTTTCGATTTGAACGATTTTTTGTTCAACATTGAACCGTTCAAACAAGCTCTCACCCCTAATAACTTTTGAGTGAACAGTACAATTTAAGCAAACTTTTTTTTGTTCAAAAGATCTCGGCAAGGATACTTCATTACCGTATTTAAATTTTCAATGTGAACATTTTTTCGTTCAACATTGAACCGTTCAAGCAACCTTTCTCCACCTAATAACTTTTAAGTGAACCGTCTGAATTGAATAAACTTTTTTTGTTCGAAAGATCTCGGAGAGACTCATTCCCATATTTCACTTTTCAATTTGAACTATTTTTCGTTCAATGATGAACCGTTCAGAAAAAATTTTAACATGAGCGCCTACTGGGAAATTTAAATTGAATGTTGATTCTGAACTTAAAGGCGGATTTCCTTCAAACTAACTTTGTAAGAAAACGGTTTTGATAAAAAAATGTATGTTAAGTACTTTTCTGAAAAATCTTCTGTGAGGACTCTGATTCCGACTCCGACTCCGCAAACATGGCGGAAATGCAGGCTCAGAAAAAAATGACTAACTGGGCAGACGATTTTTTGTTTATTTATTCTTTTTTTCTGTTTAATTAATTATTATTATTATTATTTATTTATTTATTTATTTTTTGGCAAACGATATTTTTTTGATTACAAAAATTGTTCATTCACTAGAGCATTTTATTCTTTATTTATATTTAATAACTGGCAACGGATTAAAAATAAAATTCGAGACATTTTATTAACGAACGAAGTTTTTTTTCTTTCTTTGATAAAATGTGTTTTGATGTTCTTTGTACTTTTATTTTATTTATTATTTTTTTTCTTTTGAAAAAGATTGTGAAATTTTTATACGGAAGAACTATAACAGTTACATTCTTTAAAAGGTGAGACAAAACTTTATTTACTCGTTTATTTACTTTTTACGTATCCATTTCATCTGATGAGAGGGGTATATTTTGCTTTTAGAAATCAGCTTTAAGTGCTATAAATGTATGTTTGACGTAATTTTCAGTTTCAGATATACAAGAGAATATTGATTAGATGCTAGAATGCCGATGTCGATGTACGGGAAAGTAGGCTCGTTTAGTTCTTGACAGAACTTCTTGTTCTGAAGCTCAAATGCATTTGAATTATTCAGATCACAATCTGAATCATCATGAGAATTTATCAAAGTGTAATGAAATTACTTCATTTCCGACAAATCTATGCTAAGTGTTAAAAAGGACGAAAGAAGCAGGTCATCCCTATTTAGAATTTTCATTTTCTTTTCTTTCTTTCAAATTAAACGAGAATCATTTTAGGCATTTTCCTACACATGTAAGATGTTGGTAAACGTGGAGAACAGTAATTTAAAATGTAATGAAAAGAGATGTTTCATTAATCGCATGAAACGTGTATAAAGAGCAAAGATGTAATATAAAAGTGCCCCTGAGTGAATGAGAAAACACTTCAAACAATTGCGCCCCTCGTTTGACAAGAATCAATGCGCAATAATAAACGCAACTATTCTGGAATGGAGCCACATGGAATGCGCGAAATTTCGGTGCCTGAAGTGCATTTCCTTCGACTTTCCTTGTATTCAAATAATTTCTTTCCAATGCACGATTTCGGCAAATCTGAAATTTAGTTGTGAACTGCTAAGGGTCGATAACTTTAGTAGTAATTTGCTGTGTAAAAACCTTTTTAGCCTGGAATTAGTTTTACGGTAGCATTTTGTTTAAATCAGCAATCTTTAATGGAACGAGATACTGACAAAAAATTTCGAGTTGTGGGACGAGTTGCAAATTTATGTCGTTTCACAACATCACAACGAAGTGCAGCATGGCAGTTCGTTAAAATGCAAATATTGGCTAAGAAAAAGAAAACTAGTGTACATGACTTATTTTTGGGAACATTGAAGAATTTAACTCAAAGAATAAAAGGACGCGCTGAGAATTTGCTTACATATATTGTCGCGGTAAACAGGTTTCCATAAAAAATTCGCGCATCCCGAAAAAGAGCAAGAATTATATTGAATGTAGAACCACAACATTTGGTTATACTTCAGGGTAAGTTTGAGAATTATTTCAAGGCGACTGACACAGTGCAGTATGACTGAATTAGCGATTGAATCAAAATACAAGGAGATTACCTTAAAATAGACAGAAAAAATTACCGCAGAAGCGGTAGCTTCTTGTAGCTAAACAAAGTGCTTTTGCGTGCATATTGGCTATTAGTTAAAAATAGTATCCAAGAATACATGATCACGCTATTCATGCGCCGCTATCATTTCCAACAATATTTTGTGATCTGGGATTCTCAGCAATGACCCATCTCAAGAACAATAAGAGATCATTTCTACCGCCTATATTCTAAAAATTTCATGAATCTTTTTCCTAGACAGAGAGGAATAAAAAACGCCCCTGCCCCTCAAGGCAGTTGTAAATGTCTCAGTAGCATAAATTGAAAGTTTTGAGCTTGCTGAAAGAAGTAGGCACTGAAATTCATTACAAACATTGATTCAGCAGAAAAGGTTGGTTTAATTAAGGAGTGATGATAACGGTCTCCATGTGGACATTGTGAAATTTATTTTCGCGTGCCGCGAAGATCGAGCACACTCGCAAATGTGCCGACAAGTCGACAAGATTATACAGATACAGATCGTGAGAAAATAATTGCGTTAGAGCTACGCTCTTTTTCGCTGTTTGGGTGAGAGAGAAAACATGATTGAGCTGACATGAAACAAATGGAAGGACTGGGTAAAAATGTAAGTGCAAAATTACAATAGAAAAACAAAAAGTGTAGGAAAAGTCAGAGCGAGGGACCTGCCCCACGCTCTGTAATCACTTCACGCTGGAAGTGAGCAAGGAAGAGACCTACTGTTAGGGCCAATCCTAACATGGTAGGGGTCTTATGAAGCGTCTAAGGCAGAGCGCACACTGAGCAGACACGTGTCTGAGACAAAATGCCCCTGTCTCAAGGGGCAGCGTCACGCGTCAGACAAGTTCATTTTTGCGCGCACATTGAAAAGACATTTGTCTGACGGAAGCTCTGAAATGCGCATGCGCGACATCGTGGTATTGTTTAGCTGTAACTGTATTTACATCGCATCTTGCTTTTATTTACGTTTTTGGTTTCAGTTTTAGGGTGTTGTTTATTCTTTGCTGTCTGCTAACTATCAATATTTTACTACGGTTTTTAATAGCAGATCCGATTCAACAAACGGCCCTTTTTTCCCCATTCAGGACCAATGTCCTTTTTCATAGAATCCTGGATGAAGTGAATATTATTAGTATTATTATTATTTTTTTTATAACTGATAACGCACGTTGATAATAATTTTAGGAACATAAAAAAAGTAGATGCAATATATCATATTATATACAAATTGCAGTTAGTAAATTTTTTATCATTTTAAATTCTTTTGCTTGGTAGTCATGAATGAATCAGATTAATAAATATAGCTTTCAGATATAAAATATCTTAGTTAAAATAAGAGAAGACGAAAATATCAGATGCCATAATGTTTTTTAAAGTAATTTTGGTAAAATTAATATTGCGTATACACTCTCCCCCGGAAATATTCGAAATGACGGGCCTGTTTAAACAGTGATTTAAAACCTGGAGGTTATGACCACCAATGGACTGATTAGGCTTCTGATAGGGGTGAAAAATTCGTGGGGGCGATGAGTACTTAAAAGACCAAAAAATATAATAAAAAGTCAGCGATAATCGAAATTGAAACTAAACAATTGTTAAGTGTTCAGGTAAGGAATGACAACTTTCGAAAGAAATAAATTACCGTTCGAGTGCTTTCTAATCACACCTCGGTTGAACATCAAGGATTTTTTTCATCATTCACTGACAAGTTTATACATTTTCAGATTTTTATGCTAACTTTCAGTATATTTTAATTCCTCGGGCTTTAGCTTAAAAAAATAATAAGAATTTCCTGAAAAAGTACTTGTGTTTTTTAACAGTAGTTTAGCAATCTTATTTCTGTTCTCCCTTCAAAAATCTATCACTTTGTTTTTGGGGAAAAACTAACTAATTTATTTTTTTATTTGATGGATTGAAAAAAATACTTCATTAATTTTGCTTCAAATTAAATTAGGTATTTATATTTTCAATAATCCCGATGTTCACTATCGCCAATTGATATTTTTTTCAAGGAAGAAAGGGCGGGGGCGATAAGTGTCAGTCAATCTCTAGATGGAGGGATGGGTTCAAAAATGTCGGGAAATACTGGTTTAAACTGTTAAAAACTGACTAAACCAGAAATACGTGTGCAACAAAAGATCAAAGGTAGTCCCTAACTTTAAATTAATTGCAAAAGTTTACAAAATAATGGAAAAATTAAGCTACAACAAAGTAATTAAAACTTTGTAAAATTAGCATTGTATTAGAACTATATTGATTACACAAACGGGGGAAAAATTCTATTAGAAAAAGTTTTTGTAGGAAGAGTTCAGTTTTTTTAATTATTAAAGACTAGTTTTGTATTTACTTTCTCTGTCATAATTTTCATATTTAATTTCCATTTTCGACGTGTTGCGAAAAACAATGTAAAATTATAATAAGTAATTACTTAAGCTTTTAAATTGTTGCCGGAAACAATATAAAAAATAATAGAAATTCTAAAACTGAAGCTTTGTTAAAAAAAATTAACACATTATTTTCAAGGCCTAAGCAAGCATATGTTTATGGATTTTGGGCATTAAATCATAACTAGCTGACCCATGTGAAGTAGTCGCACTTGACAGAAGGAAAGGAAGAACTCGTTTTTTTAAATAATTTGTTGAACAACAGTATAATTGTGAGTTGCTTGATTATTTTTCGTAGACAGTGGTGATTTTTTTTTGTTTTAATGATCTTTTTTGAAGCTTGATGAATCATTTCCATAATTATAGTGTGCCCCCCCCTCTCTCTCTCTCTCTCTCAAAAAAAAAAAAAAAAAAAAAAACATGGTGATGGAAAGAAAAATTAGAATTGAAGAAAAAAAATACATGGTGATGGAAAGAAAAATCAGAATTATGTTGAAGAAAAAAAAAACATCCTTAGCCCAGATTCGAACTCACGCCCTTCCCGTTGCGAGGCAGACGCTCTATTAACTACGCCAACGCGACTTACCCTTGGACTGCCATTTATTGAAGTAGTGTAATATAAAAATGAAAAAATATATTATTTTTAGCACACAAAAATTCTAAATAATCTAAATCTCCTCACATTCAGGCACTATAAAGCAGCCGACACACGTTAAATTGGAAAAATGAGAGGAAATAGCCGATATACAGCTTTATGCAAACAGCGGATGCACTTCGATATGGATCCCAGCACTATACCGCCCTACATTTTCTCTTCTCTCAAATTTTTAATTCAACTTTTTTTGGATGCTTTATAGTTTATCTAAAAGGAACGATATAAAGATTAACTAGAATTTTAATGTTGTTCTCAAGAAACTAAATATTCATTTTGTTTCATACTTTTTAGGTGCGAACCAAGCTGATAGAAATGATCTTTAGCATTAAAAAAAAGCATGCTATATATTTTCCTATCTTGTACCATTGTTTCTCGGCCGCATTTTAATTTGAATATAATTTAAAATTGTGCGTGTGTGTGTAATTATACAACATTTCATGTCTAGAAATTACAATTAGCAATTTGCAAGTTAGGCTTCGTATTCCTCAGCGGCGGCCATATTTGAAGACATCGGTGAGACAGATGTTCCAGAATAGTGCAAGCGCCATTCAGGTGGCAAGCGTCAGACACGGACAAGACAGGACGAAGACGTCTCTGTCTTTCCGATGTGCGCGCAGAAGGGCGATAGAACGGGTTTCTGCTTTACGCTATTGTGAAGACATTTTGGTCTCAGACTCGTGTCTGCCCAGTGTGCGCTCTGCCTAACCAGCAAGCCTTTTCTTGCCGGTAGGGGAGAAGAGAGTCGCTAACAGCGAGAAGGCCATAGGCCTCGAAATGAGAAACAGCCTAGCGGTAAGCCGCTGGCTCGGCATGGACTAGTGTGAGAGATTGTCCTCCCTAGTAAGGTTGTTCCTCCGAGAACCGAGGGAGTAGGTGATGTGCATGGTATCAGATGGAAACCTAGTACCACCGTGGTGGAAGGTGTAATGAACTTGATCATGAATTAGTGGGCTAGGGTGGTTCTCAAGCTTGGTGAAAAAGTTTGTGGAAGTATCGACGATGTAGGAGGTAATAACTTGAAGGTTAGCATCGTTGTGAAGAGTTTTGTTGGAAACATACCAAGGGGCATTGAAGATTTTTCTGAGAGTTTGGTTTTGGAGTACTTGTATGTTCCTCATCTTAGACTTGGCTGCCTGTCCCCATACAGGGACGCTATATAGGAGTGCAGGGCGAATCACAGTTTTATACAACAATAGTTTGCTTTTAGTACTAAGATGTCTGCTATATAGTAAGGACAAGACATAACCTAGTTTTATTTTTGCTTTCTTTACCACATCAGTGATATGAGTATTAAATGTCAGCCTGCAGTCTAAGTGGACTCCTACGTATTTTACACTTCTAGAGTAATTAATTTCAACATTATTTAGTATGACGCGAGGGGGGTAAGTGATGTTCCCTCTGGAAAAACAGATTGCTTGTGTTTTGGAAGGATTGATTGCGATGCGCCATTTGTTGAGATATTCGGAGATAATATTTACATAGTCTTGTAGATATTTTTGTGCGAATCTTCTATTATATTCGCCCACCAGAATACTTGTGTCGTCGGCGAATAGACATGTAAGATGTTTGGGGTGGGTGGGAAAATCATATGTATAGATGTTGTACAAGGTAGGAGAAATTGAGGACCCCTGAGGGACCCCAGCATTAATATTATGTTTTCTTGATAGATGCTCTTGCAACTTAATTTGGAAAGTGCGTTTGTGGAGAAAGTGATGAATTATTTTGATTATATAGTTGGGGAATTTAAGTTCAATGAGTTTATAAATAAGGCCTTCGTGCCAAACTCTGTCAAAGGCCTTACCAATGTCAAAGAAAATACCTAAGGTTAACTTTTTGGCATTCATATTATCTGTGATGAAATTGACCATCCGCACCAATTGGTGGGTGGTCGAATGTTTGTCTTTGAACCCGAATTGTATGTTAGGTAGTATTTGGTTCACTTCATTATGTTTTTTGATGAGCTTAAGAATTACTTTTTCTAGTACCTTAGAAAGTGAGCTCAGAAGGCTGATGGGCCTATAGTTTTGAGGAGAGGTGAGGACGGTGTTTGGCTTAGGAATAGGTATGACGAGGGCATTTTTCCAGCATTTGGGAAAGTAGCCAAAAGCCAGTACCTTGTTGATAATTTTAGTGAAGTTTGTAATTGCATTGAGTGGGAGGTGTTTCAGGAAAATATTTTTGATGTTATCTTCACCAGAAGCTTTTCTAGTTTGGAGTTTATTAATGATTTCCATTATTTCAATTGGAGCAATAATCGGGGGAGGGGAAGAAGCAGGGGGATTTCTATAAAAATTATTAACAGTGTGGTTAACAGTGGAGATGGTTTCCTCATCATATTCGTTAGAGTTCAGTTGGAAATTGCCTTCTAAGGTGTTAGCTAGTGCAGTAACCTTATCTTCATCAGTATAAGCAAGGCCGCCACGGCCGGTGTGAAGGGCTGGAATTGGTTGGCTCTTTTTAGAGAATTTCCTTATTAGCATATAGAATGCGCTTGTGTTATCATCAAGACTTTCAATATAACTGTTGAAGGTATTATTTTTATGTTCAGAAATGAGGTGCTTGATATTAATTTGGAGATTGTTGAGTCTTGTTTTGGTAGTGGGATCTTTTGTAATTTGCCAGTCCCTCTTTATTCTGTTTTTTAGCTTAATTAAATCGGTGATATACCGAGGGAGGGGGTTATAGTTTTCGGGGATGATCTTTGTAATTTTTGCTCTCTCATAAGCAAAATTGATGTTAGCTGTAAGATTTTGGATGGTGGCTTCAATGTCATTTGTAGAGTTGATCAAGGGGTTACCCGGGATGCGATCGTGCAAGATATGTGTAAAATAGTTCCAATTTACTGAGGTTCTAGTGATTTTATGTTTTGGCAAGTTGCAGTTAATCCCAAATTGAACTGACACAGGACAGTGGTCCGAACTAAGTTCGGTGAGAGCTTCAATTTGAGAGTCATAGTCAATATTCTTTAGTAAGGCAAAATCAATTGTGGTATTTGAGAAGGTGGAGTAGTGGGTGGGGGAGTTAGGAGCCATAAGGCGAATGTTGTTTTCCAGATAGTAATTTAAGATGGTAAAGCCGTTTCGGTTGGGGATGCCACTGCTCCAGACTTCGGTCTTGCTGTTGAAGTCTCCAATGGCGATAGTATGGGGGTTCAAACTGAAAATTTGATCGAGATCAGTTGTAAGGAGAGTGTTGGAAGGGGGGAGGTAGATTGATGAAAAGGTTATTGGGCGATTATCAATGAGAACCACAATAGTGGTGTTTTCTAAACTCACAGTAGGAACCGGGCGAGCAAAATGCTTCAGATTATCTATATATATAAAAATGAATGTTGGTAAATGTGTATATGTGTATATGTGTATGTGTGTGTGTTCCCTAAGATCTCAGAAACTACCCGGGAGATTTGGCTGAAAGTTTCACCGTTTGTTCCTTTTGGTACTGGGAAGGTTTAGAGACCAGTTTCAACAAAATCCGATGGGTAGTTATTTTTTTATTTCAATTTTAGACCTGATTCTGTCTTTGTAATTTCAATTTAAAACGCCATTTTCGAAGGCTTTCATCAATCCAATCGAGTATTTAGTGTATCAACTCAACTCTCTGGCAGATAGTTGGAATTGCTTGCTACCGTAAATTTGTCGATCTTTTAAATCGCGCCAAGAGCCCTCAATAATGGAAGTTTTCCCAATAACTGTCTGAAGTACAAAGGATAAAAAAGATTTGATTAACAGATTAATCTTTTTTTTAAAACAAATGAGATTCAGTTTCATATTTCGGAACTCCTTTAGATTTGCAGACGCTTAGATGTCATGCATTATTTTCCAGGCGAACACTATTTTGTTCTTTATCTATTGCTGTTTTCAATCAAAGTATGTTACTATATTTTCTCGCCAAACATCCAATCAATAGTTCGTTTTCATGTCCATACTATTTGCTATGATATACTGCAATATTGGAAATTATTTTAACGCCTTACGGAATGGTGTACTTTTAGCGCCAAATATAATTTCAGATTGATTTCAGATTGCCAAAAAAGTAATCAGCTTCATAGAGAATACCTCAACATTTGGCGACAATTTCTCTTTCACAAAAGTGATAATATGTAAGTTTCTTTATTTATGGAAGGGATAGGGGTTCAGAATTATCCAAGGTATCCCAAATTAGCTACTAAATTGGCGACTTTTTAAATAGCGCCAAGAACCTTCAATAATATCGTATAAATTGCGATATTTCAACGTTCTTTCTAAAGCGTGTCATTTCGGAAAATGTGTTATTTTGTTTTTGAAAATTGATAAGAAAACTTTCTTCTTCTTTTAAACTTTGGTAAGATGTCTGTTGGTTTCTGTGAGTTGGTTCTGTTGCATTCGAATGTCCCCAAGGGGTGTTTTACTCCTTTTATGGGGTAAATCAGTGTTAATTTCAATGCAGACAAAAGTGATATGAATTGGCGCGACCAAGTGTTTGACGCCAAGTTGGTGACAAATGTGGCGATTTTATTTTTTTTTTCCTGATTTGGGTTCAATTTGGCGCTATTGGCGACATTTTCCGAAAAATCCACTGGATGATGTTAAAATCGGTGATATTTAGTAGATTAATCATTGTAAAACATTTTTTTGCATTTTTTCGTGGCAAACTAGGGATGTAAATGCTTGAACTGTAATCTTGCTCACTCCAAGCACTATTTTAACACTTAAGGCATCTACTAAGAAATTTACACGTAAAAGGAAGTAGTGTGGGGTCCATACCAGAATTTTATATCATACTTTGAAGGAATTATAGTTGAATTATAACTAAAATAGTGTTTTTTTCTGCTATATCAATTATTTTACAAATGAACTTTTCATTTTATACCACGGGCAAAGCCGTGCGGGTACCGCTAGTACTTGATAAAAATTGCAGTGCCGCCGCCTCTAGAGGCAGTGCGATCATTTCTGTAACATTTGAAGTTGTTAAAATAGATTTTGTCTGAGGCTTTCAAATGGGTCTCTTGGACCAAAAAGACGTCGGGATCATTTTCCCTGAGAAAAACTTCAGCCTCACCCTTTTTAGAAGCGAGGCCGTTGGCGTTCCATGAAATTATTCTTAAGAAGCTGGTGTTACTCATGGCTGAAGGCAGAACTGAGTTGGGCTAGGTCCTTCATTAGGGCCTGCATGCCTTTGATAATATTTGAGATTAATTCCGGGATTTTCCCAAAACTGAGCAGGAGTTGACTAAGGTCAGGAATTTCCTGATCGGAGGTTTTGTTGGTAGTGGGGGTTTGGTTTTTCCGGAGTTTTCAGCATTGTTAGAATTCTGGGGTTTGCTGGAAGTTGCCTGGGCATATGAATACGCCAATGCTGAGTTAACACAGGTGTTGGAATTGGTGGGCGAGGCTGATTTGTTTTTTTTATCAGCAGGTCTTTTGGGGCAGCCTCTGAAATTGGCAGTATGATCCCCTTTGCAGTTTGCGCATTTGGCGGGGGTGTTTTTCTTTTTTGTGCAATCCTTAGTAAGATGTTCTTGTGCACATTTTAAGCATTTGGGTGTATTTTTGCAATAGGTGCTGGAATGCCAGAAACCTTGGCACCGAAAACATTGAGTGGGAGCCGTTTTCAGTTTGAGTGTTTCAACAGTAATAGAAAAGTAGCCGAGATACTTCTCGTGATAAATTTTTGAGTTAGCATCTGTGCGCGGGAGATAAACCAAGTAAAGTGGAAGAGGCCTACGCTCTTTCCCATGCATCTGGGTGATGTGGGAGGGGTGCTACCCCAAGTTGTTAAGTTCATTGATTATGAACTCTGAACTTGTGTTTATGTCTAAAAAATCCTCTCAGGACGACTTTGAGGCTTTTTTGCTCATTGGTAGCATAGGTATGATGGGGGATTTTGTTGTCTTCGACATAGTGAATAACCTTTCTATAAGCATCTGATGTGGGACATTTAAGGTTGTATTTTGTACCAGTATACTTGATAATATTTTTGGCATTTGTTAATTCATTGATTGCTTTCATGAATTCAACTGTGTCCTCTAAGTGGTCGATTATTATAGGAGGGGGTCTGGAATCTTTTTTCAACCTTTGGAGTCGAAAGGTATTATCTGCTGTTGTCGACTCATTATCGGTAATTTCCATGTCATTGTTTGCGGAAACCTCTGGGGGATCCGAATTTTCTGAATTCTTAATTTGGTTCAGAGCATTTGATACATCGTCGACTGTGATACGTTTTTTTGTGCGGGGCGAACCGCTTTCATTCTTTTTCTTATATTCAAACTGAAATTCAAACACAAGTATCTCATTTCCGAATGTGATGTTTTAAAACTATTTGTACAGTGTTAAATCTGAAGTTCACATTTTTACATGCGTTCAAACATTGTCCTTTAATTCAATATTTCAGAAGATCTGTTAAATCGTGTCAAAACTAATTGTTTGTCTATGGACAGTATAGCTTTAAAAATCACTGATTTTTAATAATTTGAGCTGAATATTTTTTACATAAATATGTTATTTCACTTGAAATTTATCATAAAAATGTTTATAATAGTGCATTATTAAAATTTGAAATTCAAGCTTAGTTATTTAAAATTATTGACAACGCGATAGCCTGGTACTCTTGTTCAGAATGTTTTGAAAGCTTCTTTTTTGACACTTTTTAGGTACTGGTCTTTGAGGCAAAATCCGCTTATTAGCAGGGGATATACTTAGGTCAATATCATGATTTTCTTGCAAATGTTTGTTTATGTTAATTTAAAAATATTTTCTTCACAGAGAGGGCATTTTTGTAAAGAACTCGAATAATTTGTCTTCGCATGTATTTTTTTCATGTGTTCCCTTAAATACCTTTGCATTTTAAAACTTTTCTCACACAACCCACATTTAAAAGAATTATCATCGGTAGCACATTTTTTTGGTAAGTCCTTGTCCAACACAGAATGAATTTTCTTCAAATGATATCGAAAATGATAAAAATTGTTAAATTTCTAATAAAGAGAACAGTTATAAAGACATTTCTTACATATATGTTCCATTTTCACTGGAATCTCTTCACCATTAAAAGTTTCACACGGCGCGGCGCACCCCCGTTAGAAAATTCTAAATCAGAAGCACCTGAAGTGTTTTCAAATACTTCCATCACAGCGATGATTTTGCTTTGATAAAAGCGGCTGAGGTTGCCCTAAAAGGGCAGTTTTTTTTTTTAATTTGTGCAAGAAATCACAACGCGCAAAATAATATCACAACCAGCTCAGTCTTGGAACCAAACAAATCAAACTTCGCTCTCTGTAAGGAAAGAATTGCGCATGCGCTAGCGAAAAAATCTCGTTTTCAGACCGAGGAATGACGAAAACTATTTATCTTTCTCTTTCTGATGCCCTACGTCAGTGGTTCTCAACCTTTTTACAGTCACCGCCCCCCTGTTGGATTGAAAATTTTTCAGCGCCCCCTTTACGGACGGACGTAAAAGTGGAAGTGGAAGAGGGGGGGGGGTCGTTTTCTTGACTGGTTTAACCCTATAATTTTGCCCAAATAGATATTTGAAAAATGACTATAAAGTAAAAAACTTATGCTGTTTTTTTTATTTTTCTTTAAGATAATTTTTAGAAAAAGCGGGCATTTTCCCCCCTCTGAAAAGCTGTGTCAGTAAAAACCAAGTGCCTAGAATGGGTCCATTAAATGAGTGAACCATTTTCAGGTAAATAAGAAAAACACGTTTTAAAATAAAAATACACCGTTTTTTCAACATTTTGTTTGAAAACCAATATATTTTGAAAAATACATTGCGTTCAAGTTGTTCCTGAACAGTCTGATCCCAAACAGTCTTGCTCTTATTTACTTGCCACCATGCAATACGCATCCCCTATTTATTACGTACGGATATAGGATTTTACTACGGACAGGCTAACAGCCGTTCCTCCTTATTTTTCCCAGGAGGGACAAGGACTTGAAACTATATAGCCCGTACCTGTCTTATTTAAAGACTATAAACCAAGTTTTAATTAACTGGTATAAGTTGAATTTAAAAATCAAGAGATAAGTTCAATTCAAAGAAATTCTTTGATTAATTTATTGCTTTGAAGCTTAGATAAGGTAACAAAAGTTATAAGTATGCCTTTGGCGATATCAGAGTAAAGACGGCGGTAAAGAATCGGGGATACCCCCCGAAATTTGTCTTGAAAGCAGTCTTAATAATGCGGTTTCTTTAGTTTTATGCTTCGTGCTGGTTGACACTTAAATTCAGATTCCGCTCCCTGTAAAACATATAAAATTGACGTAATTTTAGACAATTTTTGGAAACATAAACTAGGGAGAAAGAGGTCTCTTGTAAAGATTTTTCATAATTGAAGTTATTTAAAGGCTTAAGTTTAGTAATGTTAGGGAGTCAGAGCTCCAACGTTCTCCGAAATACAAGTATAACAAGAAGTTCTGTCAAGAACTAAACGAGCCTACTTTCCCGTACATCGACATCGGCATTCTCGCATCTGATCATTATTCTCTTGATAATCTGAGACTGAAAATTATGTCAAACATACCTTTTTAGCACTTAGAGCTGATTTCGAAAAGCAAAATATGCCCCTCTCATCAGATGAAATAGACACGTAAAAAGTAATTAACGAATAAATAAAGTTTTGTTACACCTTTTAAAGAGTGTAACTGTTACAGTTCCTCCGTAGAAAAAATCCTCCATCGTTTTCAAAAAAAAAAAAAAAATAATAATAATAATAATAATAATTAAAAAAAATAAATAAATAAAAGTACAAAGATCATCAAAACACATTTTATCAAAGAAAGAAAAAAAAAGAAAAAAAAAATCGTCCGTTAATAAAATGTCTGGAATTTCACTTTTAATCCGGTTGCCAGTTGTTAAATGTAAACAAATAATAAAGTGTTCTCGTGAATGAAAAATTTGTTACAAAAAAAATCGTCTGCAAAAAAAAAATAATAATAAATAATAATAATAATAATAAATAAAATAAAACAAATGAATAAATAAACAAAAAATCGTCTGCTCGTTCAGCCATTTTTTTTCTGAGCCTGCATTTCCGCCATGTTCGCGGAGTCGGAATCAGAGTCCTCACAGAAGATTACTTAGAAAAGTACTTTACAAACATTATTTATCAAAACCATTTTCTTACAAAGTTAGTTTGAAGGAAATCCGACTTTAAGTTCAGGATCAACATTCAACTTAAATTCCCCGTAGACGCTAATGTAAATTTTTTTTTCTGAACGGTTCACTATTGAACGAAAAATGGTTTGAATCAAAAAGCGAAATATGGGAAAGTCTCTCCGAGATCTTTCAAACGAAAAAAAGTTTATTCCATTCGGACGGTTCACTCAAAAGTTATTAGGTGGGGAAAGGTTGCTTAAAAGGTTCAATGTTGCACGAAAAATTGTTCAAATCGGAAATGTAGATACGGGAATGAAGTATTCTTGATGAGATATTTCGAACGAAAAAAAGTTTGTTCAAATCGGATTGTTCACTCAAAGGTTAGCATCGCGGGATAGGTTGTTTGAACGGTTCAAAGTTGAACCAAAAATTGTTCAAATCGAAAAATCAAATATGGGAATGAGCTGTACTCGCCGAGATCTTTCGAACAAAAAAAAGTTTATTCAATTCGGACGGTTCACTCAAAAGTTATTAGGTGGGGAAAGGTTGCCTGAACGGTTCAATATTGAACCAAAAATGTTCAAATTGAAAATTTAAATACGGTAATAAAGTATCTTTGCCGAGATGCTTCGAACAAAAAAAAGTTTGTTTAAATCGGACTGTTCATTCAAAAGTTATTACGGGTGACAGCTTGTTTGAACGGTTCAATGTTGAACGAAACATTGTTCAAATCGAAAATGTAGATACGGGAATGAAGTATCCTTGAAAAGATCTTTCGAACAAAAAAAAGTTTGTTCAAATCGGACTGTTTATTCAAAAGTTAGCATCGCGGGACAGGTTGTTTGAACGGTTCAAAGTTGAACCAAAAATTGTTCAAATCGAAAAATCAGATGTGGGAATGAGCTGTACTCGCCGAGATCTTTCCAACAAAAAAAAGTTTGTCCAAATCGGAATGTTCATTCAAAAGTTATTAGGGGGGGACAGACAGACCGACCGACAGACCGGCCGACTGACGCACAAATTCCCCATCTCAATACCCTACTTTCAAATTTTTAATTTTTCGATATTCATTTTACCTTTTTATTTGTTTAACTTGGCGATATTTTTCGGACTTGGCGATATTTTTTTTTAACTTGGCGATATTTTTTGGACTCGGCGATATTTTTAGATGCATTAAGCTACTTTTAATACTTTTTTTCGTCTTGCTTTTATTTTTAACGGGAAAGTAGGCTAAAAAACGCAAAATTTAAGCTATTTTTATTGATGAAGAGTGAATAATCAAGGTTCGGGAGTTTTCTCCGGAAATTTTTTTCACATTGCACCGTGAAAAACGCGATTATTACCTACCTTTGATGTTGTTAAGGGGGAATCTCAAACGACACAAAAAGTCGGTCAAGATAGGTGGTTCTCAAATTTCGTGCTATTGACAAATTTTAGGCTATCGTTCATGACGTTAGGAGAAAGATCAGGGTCTGGGAGATGTCCGCAGAAAAAAAAAAAAAAAAATTAAGCTATAATTAGGGGATAGAAGAGATGACTGTTTCCTGCCGCCCCAGCATAAAACCTGTTCTCACAAGTACATTTGAAAATATACCCACCGCTCTCTTACCGCCCCTCAACATCTTCCCAGCGCCCACCGGGGGCGGTATCGCCCACGTTGAGAGCCATTGCCCTACGTATTCGTGCACTCTAGACGCTAGTGTGTCATATGAACTCTTCTTCACCTCCGAACAAGGCGATTTTCCAGATGCTTTGATGTGTCCTTCCTGCAAACCCGTCAATGACATTATTTCTGAAAGCTTATATTACCTGCGTCATTAAAAAGACTGGTGGTTTCAACATTTTATCACTCTTCAAGAGTAAATTTAAGTGTTATGAATTGGAGACAACTGCTTCTCAATAAAGCGATATGACACTGCAGTAAAACTCTTCCGAAGAGTAATATTGCTCAATATTCAACAGAATCTAGAGCCCCAGTTAAAAGTATTTTAATTCTTTAGGTCATTGACCAGCAGGGCACATTTTGTCGTTACCAGATTGGCTGACAGATGGCAACACACCCAATAAAACTGATGGTTTATGTGCTGCCATCTTCTTCTCATTTTAAGAATGATACTTTTAATTTTTCTAGCAACTCACTGAAAGCTTTTAATTTTATGATTCTGGACTATTTTTCCGCAAAAGTAAATGAAAGGAGAAAAAAGCATGAAAGAAGGTTTGACATTTCCTTAAAATATCACTGAAAAAAAGACAAAAATGAATGAAATAAAGAAAAAAAGAAAGGGGATTTGAAATGGGGGAAAACATGGGTTTGTCTGTTTGACCCCCCCCCCTCACACACGGATTTAGGACAACTTCCGGCGGGGGGAGGGGGGGGGGCAAGTTTTTTTTTTTTTTGAGAAAAAAAATTGTTGTAATTGTTACCTACGTGCTCTAATTTGTATTTGAACGTTCATAATCTTTTAGAAATTTTGTTTACTTTTACGGTTTTATATAAAAAAAATAGGATACTTCCAGTCTGTTTTAGATTTTTAACGATTTTTGACTAAATTAGCAATTTCAATCTAATTTCAGCTTTTTTTTCCCGAAATTTATAATTCCTGAATAATTTAGATTTCAATATTGACAATGACATAGAAACTTAGATGATAATGATTTACTTTTTGAATAATATATAGAAAGCAAGTAAAACATTATTTTTTCCCTAAAGTTAAAAATGAAAAAACCTCGAAGTAATTTGCTTCAAGACGCAAAATGAACGCTTTCCGTTTTAAACAAGCACCATGACTTCATTTTGAATAGGAGCCCAATATACGGAAGGCTCCCTCTATTAAAATTTTGATGATTTCGATCCAAATCAAGGGCCGAAAAACTCCTGGTCTCCCTAGTTATTGATTTTCGACAGTAACTTGCACTATTGTGTAATAAAGCAAGTAACAAAACCAACAGGATGCTGGGGTTTATCTATACGTTCTTCTGCCCCTGTATAGAAGTTTGGTGAAATCTCATTTAGAGTATGCTATTCAGTTTTGGTCTCCACATCTTAAGAAAGATATTAATTTACTGGAAAGGGTTCAAAGGCGGGCTTCAAGGATAGTAAATGGGCTTACAGATTTAGATTATCATTTCAGGCTTAGAATGCTTAAGATGTACAGTCTTGAGCAAAGGAGAGTCAGAGGGGACATGATCCAGTTGTTTAAATTTATCAAAATGAATGATGTTGATGGGCTAAATTTTTGTTTAGAAAGCAGGACAAGGGGACACTGTTTTAAGCTATTTAAGTCTCAGGCAAACCTAGAGGTGAGGAAAAATTACTATTTCAGTAGGGTTGTGAGTACCTGGAACAGCTTACCGGAGGAGGTTGTTATGAGTAAAGGAGTTGATAGCTTTAAGAGGGCCTTGGATATCTATTGGGGATTGTAATATTCGACTAGGACCAGCCTAGTTGGGCCTAGAGCCTGTAGCTGGTCGTCATCTGTTGTATTTGTATTTGTATTTGTAATCTAAGCCAATGTTTTAACAAAATTTCGGCGAGACATTTACGAAAAGTATAAAATGCTTTTACTTTTTCTGCAGT
>JAXGGA010018911.1:0-21138 GCA_038373865.1 Uloborus plumipes | reverse complement strand
GCAATTATCGCAACTTTCTCACATTCTGAGCAATAAAATATAAATACAGAAATTATAATAAGGGAAATAACGCTTTGCTTTTCATGCCAGTTTTACTCAAGAAAATATGCTCGTTGAAGGAAACGAATGATAGAAAACGTCTCCGAAAAACAGGAAGTCAATAATTCCATTCCCAGCGGAGGCTGAACCGGATCTGAAGATCATGTGGAGGGTGAGAAATGACTTTGAAAATGCGTTGGCATAGTAACCACTGACTCAGAAAATTTCAGATCAGAGTAAACACTCCCAGGAAAGGAGGATCCAGAGCAACAGCATCCAAGAAGATTATCTTCAAACTCTTACATATTCCAGGAGAAAGAATGCGGAACACTAAATAGTTTAATGGGAGGCATTAGGATGCTTTGAGTCCCAATTTTCAGTTAAAACTTTAGATATTATGATAGAATATTATGTAAAACAAGTTTTCCGTTAACAGAATGTACAGTAATCGCTTAGTTAAAAAAATGTAACACATTGTACATTGTAAACTGCAAAATGCACTGTAATAAACTGTAAAATTAGTAATTTCAAAGTTTATTACTGTAAAATTGGCAATTTTACAGTTCAGTACTGTAAAGTTAGCAATTTTACAGTTTATTACTGTGAAATTAGAAATTTTTACGTTTATTAATATAAAATTAGCTGTATTACACTGTAAAAACAACATTCATTCTTTTACAGTGCAGCGTCTCAGCCACAACACCACTCTGTCGGCCTTGACTTAATTATAAACTATACCCTTTCTAGCAGTTCGTTATTAATAAATTGTATTAATTGTTGATGAGGAAGGGGGTGGGGAATATTTTTTCTTGTACTGCTGGTAGCAAAATGGACAGTTTCCTTATTTTTAATATACAATTGTATAAATTCAATTTCAAGTCACTTAAATTGTGTGCAGAAAAAAAAATTCACCTAATCAAATAAATATTTAGATAAAAATAGTTAAAAGTCGTAAAAACGAAATGTCCAGTTTATAGAGTCAAAGTATTGTATCGTGACTTTTTTGAAGAATCGCTTAAGTCGCTATACTTTAGTAATAACAACAAATGTATTATGACCACGATCGTTCAAAATTTTACCTCTTTTGCAAAGAGCGTTTATTTTAGTTTTAAATTAATGTACTAATTTATTTTTCGTTCAAGATTCATAAGCGTTCTCATAAATTTATTCGTTTACAGGTGAAAATTTTTATTTCTAGATAATGGCTTTAAATTCCGTTTTTAAATAAGAAAAAAGAAAGAGATAGAGAGAAGCAGTAATGATGTACTTGTTTTCTAATTTCGTTTTTCTAATGACGGTTTTTCCCTTTGTCCTCCATTTTGCTGATAAGAATAAATCTAGTCCCAAGATACGGTTGCTATAACAACGAATTTCCAATACAATTCCTTATTCTGCAAAGTTCATCAGCTTTTATCCCCCAAGAGTCTAAAAACTGTAGACTTTTTTCCCATCTTACCATTTTCTTTTCGTGTTTGTCTTTTTCGTACGACAGAGGAAAAGTAATCCAAGTCGAAAAACTCTTACTGCGACGAATTTATTCTGTAATCCAGATTGTTTATTAATATGAATGTGTTGTGGTTTTATATTTCTCAATCTATTATCTTTGTGATAGGTTTGTATTATTTTTGTGACTGGTGAATCGCGGCTCCATCTCTTTATATCACTGTCATGATTGTAATTATCAATGTTATTATTATTATTATTATTATTATTATTATTATTATTATTATTATTATTATTATTATTATTATTATTATTATTATTATTATTATTATTATTATTATTATTATTACTTTTTCTATTATTACTATTATTATTATTATTATTTTATTATTTTTTTTTATTATTATTATTTTGTAGACAATAAATATTTTTGCATCTTATATATTCATTTAATCAATTTATTTCTGGCAATTTCTATTCGATTTGTTATTATTTGTATTGGTTATTATTTTATTTTTCAACAATTAAACGTGGTTATTCTCGCTTTTAGACGCAAAGATTATAAATGATCTCTCTCTTTGAATCACAAATCACACAACAATTCCTGATGTTACAAAATATTTAAATGAACTCATTTAGAACATATATTTTTACTCTCATTTCGTCTGCTTTAACATTTTAGATTTCCTTTAAGCTAAACAATTTAATTTAATAATTATTTTTTTAGTGATATTTAGTTTGAACAGAAAAGCCAAAGATTTAGACTGATACACAAAACTAGATATACAAAAATTTAACTTTTAGAAGTCTGGAGTAATCCCCTGGCTAATTTCTTTATTTAAAAACGCTTAAATTTCACGAAATAATTTAATTTTTAAAATTATTTTAATTAATCTTTGAATTTAGTATTGCGTCAAATATTTATAGTTCATTTTTAACTATAATATAAAAAATAACTATAAATACTTGATGTGTATGGCACAGTGTCATCTTTAATAAATATATTATTAAAATAATGTTCTTTATAGAGCTCCCGGAACCCAGGAAATTTGAATACTTGGAATTCATGGTATTTTTGGAAATGGACGTAGGCAGCTTTTGTTATAACGCACTTCTTTTGTCACTGTGCTTACTCTTCCAAAATAAAAAGTCAATAAAAATACACAGGTTTTCTTGGAGCTTTTATGGTAATAATTTCACCCTCATTTCAAGTACGATGCTTTCTTTTCTTTCTAAAAACACCTACTAGTTGAATAAATAATTAAGCTAAATTTTACTTTAGTCTATGGCTTTGCGTAGGTCTAACTTTGCATCAAATCTTTAGTGGCATCTGGCAGAATTTCTGCTTGCCATGACTATTTAACGTGAGAGTTCTTGTTTCTTTAGGTTAGAGTTGCAATACACTTTCAGACTGACACGATTTATTAGTCTTTTTTGCTCCTTAAAAATAAATATTTACTCTAATTTTACGTATTTTGAGTTTATATATTGCAACTTCATACACCCCGTATATTTACTCCATTGAAATACATTTTTAGCATAAGCTTTGATAAAATCTTAATAATGTAATAAGATATATAAGGCATTTAGAGCAGATTTGGATTAAGTAATTTTTTTTCTACTTGGTCCACTTTAGCTCTAAACGCCTGCAAAAAATGGTACGCTCAGGAATGAGGCGTTCAGAGCTGAAGCGGATCAAGTCGGAATGGGCTTTATCCACTCATTGTGAGCGCCTTGATATGTTCTTATTTAATTTAAGTCCCTATATAAAGGGGATGCTTTAAAACCCAAACGGAATTCTTATGTGCCTTACGAATTATCTCCATCATAATTTTAAAAATCGTTTATTTAATTAATATCTTCTTTTATCAGTAATTGTTTAAGCCTGGAGGAAAGTCCCGGAAATGTACAAAATGACTAAGAGACACTTCAAAAAAAAAAAAAAAAAAACAAGCAATTACTGAACTACTTGATCAGTCCACACTGATGAGTCCACAATAAAGACAGAACCGCACTCTCTGAATGTTATAATCGAGCTGTCGTAATTTGCCTGCAGTTCTGGCTTAATGGCGATACTTTACTGCTTATTACTTAAACTTTATGCTCAACAGATGCATTGAACCACACCATTGCTTTAGACTAGCGATGGGGGCTAAATTTGTTTAGCTACCAGTTTGTTGGCAATCTCAGCTTCAACGAATTGACAGCTGCCTACGGCTCCTTTTTTGACTATTTCAGATTGTTGAGTTCATAACAAGGACAAAATCGCAGTCTCTGGATGTCACAACCAGGCTGCTGGCATTTTTCGTGTTTTTCGTGCATTTTTCGTGTCAGCATTTAAGCAGTAACTTACTGCTTAAATGCTGAACAGCTCGTGACACCAACCACACTGCAAAAAATAAACTGTTGTTTTTACAGTATACTATTGGCAGCAGATGTTCCAGTTTAGAACTGTATGATCACAGTGATAAACTGTAAAACTAGCTGTTTTTCAGTTTAAATGCTGTAAAATTAGCAATTTTAGTTTATCACCGATAAATTAGCTGTATTATGCTGTAGAAACAAAAGTATTATACTGCCGGCTGATGTTCCAGTTTAAAACTGTAAAATGCACAGTCGTAAACTGTAAAACTAACAATTTCAGTTTATTACTGCCAACTAGCAATTTTATCGTTAACTACCAGAAAATTAGCAATTTTTCTGTTTATTACTGTAAAATTACAACAAAATTAGCTGCATTATGCTGTAAAAGCAACATTTACTTTTTTGCAATGTAAAAACTGCAGCTTTGCCCATGTTTGGACTCGGCAGTTTGCAATAGCCATAGCACCATTCCTTTAAAAATATATGCAATATTTTCCCTTTACTTTTCATGGCTACTCCAGACTAATGAGACCAAATAAGGCAGTCTCTTCATGCTATAACCATCAGCTTAATATTTCCTTACATTTCTGTAATGTTCCAACTATAGGGCGGGAACTTGTAGATTTGTATTTCAAAAAATAATTTTAATAAATTTTTCCGTAAAGTTTCTGTTGTACAACTATTTTCATAGATTGTTCAAACTGACCGTTGCGTAGTCTATTTCCCACGTCAGAAACCATAAAGAGGGAATTCGTTAAGTCACGCTTAAAACGACAAATTACAGCATTTTGGGGCACATTGAAAATTTGTTATGCTGAACAGAATATTTTTTAATCTGTATTAAAAAAAAAATCGACTGTATTTACACATTGGAAACAATATATCAAAGAAAAAAAATATTTTGAAAGTCCTTTATCCGTTGAAAGTTTTTGGAACAGAAATGATAATTTATATATACAAACAACGAAAGACAGAAACGTTTATAGAAATGTAAAGTGAACCAGGTTATTCAAAAGAAAAATTTTAGTAGCATAAACTTCTTTTTTTAAAAAAAGGAAATCAATAATTTAACATAGCAATTGGCCTAAAAACAAAGCATTAAGCAAAAAAAAAAAAAATATTTCGCAAAAAATTCCTAATGATACTGCTTAGTTATTGAAAACAATGCCTCAGTGTTACACCGAGTTTATATTTTGAGCAAAATAGAATACTTTTACGAAACAATAAGGATTTTTAAGACATAAATTTATAAAATATTAATAATAAATTTTATCCTTACATAAGAAATAGCGTACGATAAAAAAAATCTAAACTAGACTTCGTGTTATAAGTAGGAGCTTGATTAATGGGAAGTCTTTTCTTTTGAAAATCATTTGCTAGTTTTTTCTAAACAGTTTGGTTTCTTAAACTTTGTAATAAATAAGGGAAAAAAAAGTAAAGTACTGAAGTTCATTTTCTTATAAAATGCACAGCCTGACATAAAATAAAAGAATGCATTCTTTTAAAATATATTTTAACAGTGAAGAAATTTCTACCGAGAAAATGATAGTAAGATGTTATGAAATTACATATTTGCTGACTACTTCGGTTGGATAGTTATTTGCTTCTATTAGTTGTGCCTTTTTTTAATTTAAAAGTTTATTTTATGTTTCATAAAAGAATGCATAGTAATACGCTTGTGAACTCATTATGAAACGTCAACCTAGATATTTTTATTTTTCCAAACGCTTAGTGAAAAAATAACAGAATTGGGTCGATCCCACCACAACTATCCGTTTGACTACTTCTCAGAGTAGTGCGGTTGGTTGGAACTAAAGAACAAAACACTTTAGCAGTTTTGCTCCCCAAAATTTACTTGAATTTCTAAAACCTGTACGCAAAATCAAAACAATTTAGGTGTTATGATTATATGCATACATACATTTATTATATGTATTTATACTATTTTCTAGCCTTGTGCAGCTCTACTTTTCTCTTTTTTATATTTGTTAAAAATGAAAAAAGTGTTACTAATATTTGTTCGTTTATATACTTTATATGTATGTATTTTATCAAATGAGAGAGACATATTTTTTTTTTCGAAATAAGCTTTAAATAGAAGAAAAAATGTTTGACATGATTGCAGTCTTTAGTAGTTAAAATAAGTTTCATCAGCTCATAAGAAGTTCATTTTGGACACGGGAAAGTAGACTGATTTAGTTCTGGACAGAACTTCTTGTTTATTCATCATATGATAAGCTTGCAAAATTTG
The DNA here is from genome assembly GCA_038373865.1 of Uloborus plumipes. NCBI lineage: Eukaryota > Metazoa > Arthropoda > Arachnida > Araneae > Uloboridae > Uloborus > Uloborus plumipes. Next base: position 15,041 of record JAXGGA010018911.1, on the reverse strand, counting down.
AGCTGAGTCATCAATGAGAGAGACACTAATCCATGAACTTTAAGATAACCTTACTTGGTGCACTGACATGATACTTTGGAGGGGGGGGGGATAATCATACGTAGTAGTTAACGTAGTAGTTGATAATTGTTACAGAGTGTTCATTAGTCCTTAAATAAAAAAAAAATGTTCCAAATGTATAACATTCCACAGCGCCCATTCTGTTACTTTTATTTCTGATAATACAAGCACTCTTTGCTTCGTATGTAATTATGCTGGTTATATCATTCAGGCTTAGAAATATGTTTACTATTATTATTATATCTATCAGTACTAAAATATACTACATGATTTTATTCTGAATTAACCTTATAACTGAAAATAAAAAAAAAACTAACAAAGTAGAGATTGAATACAAATGAAGGAAATTTGTAACATATTTTTTAACAATGACACCACATCTTTTCATGCAAAAAGTCAAATAAATACTTCTCCCACCGTAATTCTCAATAAGAAATCAGAACCGAAAGAATGGAAGCAAAATTGTAACATACTTTTCAAGAATGACACTCCTTACTTCCCCTGAAAAAGGTCAAAGAAATACTGCTCGAGACATTAGCTCCCATCGTTATTCTCAATATGTAATCCGAACCGAAAGAATGGGAGGAGATCCATCTTATCTGGAGCAGATACCAATCAAATTGTTTCCTTCCTCTTATACTGAAACTATCGGATTAAATCTGTCGACCGAATTTCCGAGACATTAGTGAAATATTGAATTCGGCCGACACGGATGCTTTGATCTTTCAGGAAAGTCTGGCCATCGGACAATGACTGCCCGAGTAGAAACTAAAGCAGGTAATATTTCACTCTTGTTATCGAGTTGACAGAGCGAGAGTAAAGAATCTATCAGTTTAATTGCTTTGAAGATTGTTGGCGATGAGATGGGCATTGTAATGCTTAAGTTGATGACGAAAACGCTGTTTTTGTTGTTTGCGTGTCTATAAGGACACATGGGGTACCAGTGCATCGAGGGATTTGTCTTCTTAATTTATGTACATGTAAGATAACACAGTTAAGATTTACAGCACAACGAAAAGAAATCACATACAAGACACTAGAGAATAAAGTACACTCTTAAGGCTACTGGTTGCATAAGGCACCTTTAAGGGTAAAGAGTTGTATCAGCAGCGAGACCCCCTGAAGGGTGACACTTGACTCTCTATGGCACCTCCAAGGGTGACATAGGGACTCCCTCAGGAGGTGCTGCTGGTGCTACAACGTTTTACCCTTAAAGGTGTCTTATGCAACCTGTAGTTTTAATAGTGTACACAACTTCCTGAGTTTGGTTTGAAGCTTCTACCACATAGCCAAGGAGGCCATGGTGACTAAGTAACATTTTCGGTAGGAAATACGAAAACAATGGAAATACATAATGAGTGATAAAATCAATGATAATAACGCATATTGCACAATCTTTGCATACAAAGGTTTGCAGGACATAAAAAGAACCATTTTCTCGCCGAAAAACCTTTGATAATCCTACTCTTTGAGAATTCACTGGTCACCAAAGAAGTTAAGTTATTGATGATTGCTATTAGCATCGAATCCTCATAGCATTTTATTCATTTCAAAAGTGGTTCACCCCGAATTAGTGTTTGTCATAATCTTGTATTTTTATGCCTCATCGTCGTTGAGTTTACCATCTTTCTAGCGCGAAACCCAATTATGTGCAGTAAGAAATGAAATTTCTCATGGGTGCGAGAAAAAAAAAAACAGACTGAGCGAAAAAGTTTACGATTTGTTTATTTGAGACTAACAATCAAAGCTGAGAGTCCTTGAAAAAGATGCAAAATAATATGGCTTAAAGTTTTTCCTAATGTATTGCAGCATTCAACTTTGACTAGGAAAACATTTACAAAAACGTTTTAGAGGTTTAAGAAAACAATCCATCTCTTTTTTCTGTTCCTGTACTTGAGGATTTTATCATCACAACATTTTATTGAAATTGATGACCCTAAAGTTAAGAATTCTCAAATGAACTATTTTTCAATGTTCATGTGAGGAATTATAGCGTACATAATGTGTGGAAATAAATCCCGCAAATTCGCATAGGAAATTGTTTTCTTTTTATATTTTTAAAATGATGTTTAAAGTAGCATCGCAACGACTAAAAGGAAAAATTATTGACAACAGCTCTCTAAACATGTTTTGGAGAAGAAAATTTCTCTATTTACCCAAAAAAATCTGACGTTTTTACCGAATCATAAAATGCTAGGACGCATACATATGTACCTACATTTAATCAGAAGATATAGTTGGAATTAAAACAAGAGGGGGGAAATATAGTATCACAGTCATGTCTTCAAATTTGCCGATTCTTCAGTCAAAAATTTATCGAATTCTTAACTTTTCGACACATTAAACCAAATACGAAATATTCTGGTACGGTAGGTGACAGTGACTTCCGGTGCTCCTGATTATTATTAGCAATACAGTCGAACCCGTCTATAGCGAATCCGGGATATAGCGAACCCCCGGTTATAGCGAACCTTTTCATTGGTCCGATCTAAAACTCTGTGTCAGTAATGTAACTTTGTGCGCTTATAACGATCCACAAAACCTGAAAAATCGGCTATAACGATCCTAAAAAAGTGGCGAAACCCAATCTTCACTTTGCAAGAAATTTTCCTTCTCAAAATCTATTGTCACCAGCGTTTCTGCTAATAAAAAAACATAAACGGTTGTAAGAAATCGCAAAAAACAGAAATAGAATCTGTGGACAGTTTTTTTGTGACTGAAAACATTGAAAAAAATGAAGACATATGCAATTATGATATTCATTATTATAGCATATTACCGAATTGCAACTATTTTTTGGAAATTCGGATATAGCGAACCCTCGGTTATAACGATCACTCAAGTCGATCCGTTGAGGGTTCGTTATAGCGGGGTTTGACTATATATGGTAGATTGTGAAAAGACCCAATATATGCCGTATTACATGTTTCACCCACAAGCATCAACAAAAGCAACTGGCAAATCAGTTAAAATGAAAGAGCATGCACATTGAGAGCATGCAAAAATTGTTGTTGATAAATCAGGTTGAAGAGGGGTTTTTATAGGGTTTTATCAATTTTACCGCTCTGATAATCTTGTCTAATGCTTTGGGGGAAAACGAAGGATATGTATTTGGGGTAAGGTGCCGTAGCTTTTCGACATGTCCGAGAGAAGATAATGATGCTACTACAATCATAGACCTAGAAAGTAAAACATCGAAAAGTCAGAAAAATGTCATTTGATAAAATACGCTGTATGTAGCAGTTGGCTCTATACTTCGTGCACGGCATCTTACCCCAAGCACTGTTCATATGTCAGCATCTTACGCAAGAATGGGGTCAGATGCTGAAATGCAAACGTTTAGTGATCATTAATTTAAAAAGGTAAAAAATTGCTTTTTTTTTACATGGAACTTATTTTTTCATCAATTACAAAAGTCCATATTATTATTATTTTTTTAAAATAAAACCAATGCGTTTTTTAAAAAGAAATAAAGACGTCTTCTGCCTATACCCTATAATGCGTACAGGTAAAAAGAATTTTTTTTTAATGTATTTATGTTTCAAACCATTTTTCTACGCTTCGCTAAGTAAGTATATTGTGAGGGCTAGGGCGATATAGGGGATGAGGGAGACTTTAACAGCGCTTTCTAACTGAGGGCTCGAAGAGAATTTCAAAAAACCGGATAATTTAAGGAATTTCAAAAGCTTCAAATCCACAGATCTTTGCTTACTTAAAATTAGCTTTCGCTACTAAAACGCTTGTTCTACCCAACCAAAGCAAAGCAACTATAATAAAACATAATAAAAGTCAACACTCCAAACACAAATTCTGAAAGAAAACACTACTGAACAATGATGAGTAACCAAAGAATTAGGAGCAAAAATGTAAAGAAAACAAAAACTCATTTACATATTTCCATTTTCTCGCCAAAACTGTGAAGCGGATGATATTTCAATATTCTTTTTCAATTTTAAACCAAGCATTATTTTCCGAGATCATAAATGTAACATCGGAACGTTCTTTTTCTTTCCTTCAAGCGCAGTGATCGAACGTAAATGGCGATGATGGTTCCTCATAAATGTTACATTCTTCGAAGCTTGAAGAAATGGCTGAAACTGCGCGGGTATTATTCTGGAAAAATACGCACTCGAGGTTTTGGAGTGAATATTTTATCAGTAAGCGTCAAAACTAGAACAAATATTGGTTAAGTTGTAGTGTTTTCCTTTTTTGTAGAAGCTTTGATGCAGGTTAGATAAAGGCATGAATAAGTATGTTTTCCAATTAATTCGCTCGAACATAAAATACTCTTTATGATTAAATATTTATTACCTGTTAGATGTGCGATAAATATTACATTAAAATAACATAAAAATAGCACACTATTTACAGCATACGATAACATCAGCAAATTGTTACAGAAATCTATTGTGTTGTTAATTGTAATAAGTAAATAACACAGAAATTACCAGAAAACAGACAAAAGGAAAAAAATGGATTTTAACTCGGTAAAAAAAACAGGAATCTTACAATTAATCTTCGTAATCTATTATCACAATAGGATTTGATATGACGGTTTAGATTAAAATAGTTCAACGCATATTTTAAAAACTGAAATCAATTAAGAGCAAGAATCTGAGAGAGTGTCACGCCCCTGTGATTCATGACGTCTCAGATTTTTTCCAAAAAATTACCAAATGTTTATTATCTTATGGAAAAACAAAAATCCAGAATGTTTTGGTTTAAAGTTGAGTTGTTTAGTTTTTATGGATCCCTAAAGGTAAAGGTGCGGCATCGAAAATTAAGCGGATTTTCAAGACATGGAAGATGCTGTGAGCCAAAACTCTTACGAGGAACTGTTGAATTCCAATTTTCTTTTTGTATATGGAATACAGAAGGCTCAAACTTTACAAAATGAATGTTAAATTTGAGGCCAGTTGTTGCCGGAAGGTCAGTGAAGGTCCTCAAAACAAGGCATTTTTGACGTTTTTCAGCATTTTTGAGGTTCGAAAATAGCTTGTACATTTCAGTTGCCACGTCAAAAGTAGTGTCGTTTGAAAGATCAGTGTCTTGAAAATCCGCTTAATTTTTGATGCTGCACCTTCACCTTTAGGAATCCATAAAAACCAAACAGCTCAACTTTAGAACAAAACATTCTGGATTTGGTCTTCCCATAAGATAATAAACATTTGGTAATTTTTTGGAAAAAATCTGAGAGGTCATGAACCCCCTCATAATGCTAGGCGTGACAGTTTCTCAGATTCTTGCTCTTAAAGATTAAAAATGGAGTGCAACATTTAATGCGTGACCTGTTTTACACGGTAAAAAATGAATGTTATTTTTACAGCATAATATAGCTATATTAATGGTAAAAAACTAAAAAATGCTACTTTTACAGTAGTAAACTGAAATATCGCTTATTTTACAGTTTAATACCGTGCATTTTTAAGTTTTAAATTGGAACCTGTGCTGCCAGTATTATACTTTTGTTTTTACAACATAATACAGCTAAATTTTACAGCAATAAACTGTAAAATTACTAACTTTACAGTCAGAAATTATAAAATTGCTAGTTTTGCAGTTTATCACTGTGAATTTTGCAGTTCCAAACTGAAACCTCAGCTGCCAGTATTATACTGTAAAAACAACAGTTCGTTTTATGCAGTGTACTAAAACACTAACATAGATACAAAAATAAAAATATCTACTACCATCGATGACTTGTAAAGCCATGCTCTGTTTTACAACTTCAAGCGTTTAAGTATAACTTCAACCTAAGCTTTGTTCCAAATATGAAGCAAAATAAACTTACATAAGCAGTCAATGTAGTTACTAATGAAGGAAATCTTTTACACCTATTAAGTACAAATGCCCAGGTTTAGCAAAGATGTAACGTAAGAATAAGAGTTATTAAGATAGAATATGCGTAAGGCAAGTATTAGTGCAAATTACAAGAGTAACAGCAGAACCAGTGTTCCTCTGAATATTTGACCTATAACCTTGACAGTGCTTCCCTCTTTTTTTGGGTAATCGGAAAGGGTAATTGACGTTGATTTGAGTTGGAATGCTCCTGCAAAACAACTACGAAAGTAATACAACTCAATTCAGAGCCTACCCAAGTAGCATCAACTCATCGGATTTTGCTCGGCCGATCATCGACCTCCTCGTACACTGATCCCGTAACACATGATGATATCGTTCCGATTTGTATCCGAGCACGGTTTTCGATGAGCTACTTTTTATCGGAAAGCGATATCCTTCCGATCAACTTTCCCGATTAAAAAATGGCCGATCATACAAAATTGATCCTAAATTCATCGGCACGGGACTGCACTGCTCGTAAATTGCTCCAAATCTCATCGTATTTCGAGCAAAACTCATCGGATTTTGCTGCTCGGATTCTGTTTGGCCGATGAGATATATTGGAGCCATTCCCGATGAGAACTCATCGAATCCGATTATCGGCCGATGAGAATTTCATCGGGTTTCGATGAATGGCCGATCATTTGCCGATGAGATTATGCTGCTAGGGTATTATCTTTCCCATTACCCGAAAAAGACGGAAACATGGTCTATGTCGGAGGTCAACCTACCTCATTAGCATTATAAGCATTATAAATGCGGAGTATCAATCTTCTTCTGAACAAGTATCCACCCTGTTAAAACTACAGGTTGAACAAGGCAGTTTAAGGGTGAAACGTTGTAGCACCAACGGCACTCCCTGAAGGGTGCTACTTGACTCCCTATGGCACCCTTGATGGTGCCATTTGGCTCCCTGCGGTAGTTTTGGGGCGCCATAGAGCACTCAAAAGGTGCTACATGGAGGCAAATGGCACCTTCAAGGGTACTATGGGAGGCAAGTGGGGTCCCGCTGGTCAGAGAGTCCCGTTGGTTGCTACAACGTTTCACCCTTAAAGTTGCCTTGTGCAACCTATAGCTTTAACAGTGCACGCAGTTGAAGAAAGTAGGTGGCCCACCAAGAAGGAGTAACATTTCGCATTTTATCGATGTGGCCTTATCTACTTTTAGAAATTTTCACTTGTTTTAAAAAATAAGCATGAATAAAACATGTTTTATATATTGGTTTAAGACTGTGAATTAAATATAACATACACAGTTTTAAATTGAAAAAAAAAAACTCTTTTCACACATGCAACAGAAAATCTCCTTGGATCAAGCAAATGTTTTATAGATCGGTGTCCTCCCAGCGGACCAGTAGTGAGAATAGCTGCTCTAAATAAAACATTTCACCTGTTAAATCATTCATTTTAATCTTGAATGAAAAGAAAACTGCATTGCATGATCGATCTAAATAGAAGCAAAAAAGGTGACTGTCTCAACAAGTTGGAAGTTTTAATAAGTAAAGACATTCAAAGCACATTGAATAAAAAAATTTGTTGCTCTGTATTGATACCTTCTTTCCCCCCTCTTAAAAAGAAACGGTGGCTTTTTTTCTTAAACTCAAACAAAAGCAAAAAAATAATGCAAGAGAAACATATGTTTTAAATAACATAAAGATGATAACAATAATAATAGAAAAAAGATTAAAAAAATTAAGAAGAAGTGCAATAAAGGAAAAATTAATGTGAATAGAATAAACAGCAATGCAAAAGAGGCAACAATATGTGGAGAAAAAGTTTCTTCCTGGCGTTTTGGTCAACAAAAGAATCTATAAAATAAAAGGACAATGGTTCAAAAAATGAAGATTTGAAAGAATGAAGTGTGAAAGAAATGAAGGTAAAATCAGTGTTAAATAAAGAAAATGCAAAACAAAGGATGTGTATATAAAGATAAATAAATTCAAAGTAAGAAAGAATTAATTTGTAAATGTTAGTAAGCAAGAGAATTTCATGGCTCTTGTTTACTAGTACACGATCTAGTAGGATTCTAGTAGGTGTATAGTAGGTTATAATATTCTATTGTTTTAAATTGTATGTATAAGAATAGATTATACACACAATTTAACCTATTATTTATATGTTAATAATATTCTATTGTTGTAATTGTGTGAATTAGTGTGTATATTTGTATAAAAAAGAGGGAAAAAAACCATCATACTTGAAAAAAAAAAAGTTCTAATAGTTTTAAATATTCGGCTACTTTCATATAACGGCGTGAATACTTATGATTTGCCCCCCCCCCCTCTCCGATACCCCGCCCCCGAGGAAAAATTGAACTAACACACCTGATGAAAACGAAATTCTCTTAGAGCTAAGCCTAATAAAAAAGGAGCCTTTTTAGTATACGCTATATCACCAACATTTTGGGACCTTAAAAAATTCACATTTTTAAGTATTTCTCGAGAAATAGTAGACCATTTCACTCTATAATACTTAGCCTATAAAATATAGGTTTCAGTGAACATTTCCCAATAAAAATTAAATCGTGCATGCATTTAGGATGGAAAAGAGCCCCGCTCTCTTCCCCCAGGTGCGAAACCTTTTTTTGACTATTATTCATTATATATAGCTATGAATAAACTCAATTTCAGAAATTAATTTTCGTTCTATGTATAATTGTTTTACAAATTTTTGTGAAAGTAGCTCATTCTCGAAGATATAAATATTTCTTTCCAAACTGTAGATTTTATTTGCTGATCGTTGGTTCATAACAGTTATCCCGAAAACTTTACCAAACCTGCCAAACAGATGACAACACACATACCTGAGAAATTTCGTACTAAAATTTGAAAATTCATTGAAATATGGACATTTAAAGCAAGTAATTTTTCACTGCTTATGCAAGTACAACAGCAATTCTTGCCCCCCCCCCTCCCAAAAATGTTTTTTAACCATATAAATGCCTCAACACGTATAACGTTCCAGTTGAATATCTTTAGACTTCAAAAAAATAAATGCATTAGCGATTTGATGAGCTGCATTTCAATGATTCTCCAAAGCGCAATGATTCATTGAGGATTGTTCACAACTAACCTGTTTTTCACTAATCACTTCCTAGAAAATCTGTAAGATTGAAAGAAAGTGATGCAAATTTGCGAACAATCCCTATCGATTCGTCACCTATATCGGAGACTAATTTAAAATCGGCTAGGGGGATAGATCGCTCACATCTTTCTAAATTTTTAAGATATTCAACTAAAATTTTTTTATGTGTTGAAGCATCTTTACGAAATATTTTTTTTATAGTTTTGAATATTGGTCTTTCACGCATGATCATTAAAAAATAATTGCTTTAAATGTTCACATTTCAATGAATTTTCGGATTTTTTTTTTTTGAAATTTTGGTATGTTATTTCTCTTGCATGCTGTCTTTTTGTCTTAAGATTTGGTACGGTTATAAGTATAACTTTGCATGCTATAAGCAAGGTTTCTAGCATGTTATGAGCAAGATTATAATTCAATTAGCCAAAAAATCAAATAAAATGATCAGTTTTAAAGGAAATATTCATATTTTCAAGACTTTAAATGTTACCTTTACGAAAATATGTAAATTATCATACATAGTATGTAAATTAATTTCTGAAATTTACAGGTTATTCCCAGCTGTTTACAATGAATCGTTGTTCAAAAATATCCCCATCCCTTGCCCTCTAAATGCATAGGTGATTTAGTTTCGTTGAGAAATGTCAGCGGAAGCCCATATGTTATCGCACAAATGTTATAGAGACAATTAATTTCATATTTCTCGAAAAAATGCTAAAATGCGAATTTTTGAAAATGTCCCAATGCTTTTGATGATACACTGTAAGAATCAATGCTTTTTGGTAATCATTAATGTTTATGAGAGATTAGGTTTTAAATATATATGGAAGTCTTTCAGTTACGCTTATATGAGAATTTAAAGCAACTATTACGTAGCAGTAAAATTTTTTAAAACAAGAACGATAAATAAAAGAAAAAACCGTTTAAATAAATGTATCGATTAGTAACTCTTCAGGAATATCTTGCCTTTACTTTTTCCCTAATGGCTTACTTGACTTTCCCCCAAATTAGATGCATAAAAACAAAAAGTGAAAGTCTGAAATTTCTCTTCGAACTCAAAAAGAAAAGTAATGGAAAAAAAAAAAGAACGCAATGTTTGTTACAAAATACGATTTATTTGTGTTGTTCCTTCGTTTTGAGCTCGTTATCTGTGAAGTAATAAACAAAAAGCTATGAATGGAAGTCGAGAGAAAAAAGACGAAATGGAGAGAAAGTTCAAAGCATAAGCTACTAAACTTGTTTTTCAAATCACAAATGAGATTTTAAGACCTTTTCAAAGAGCTTGAAAAATCTGGAAACTTCTGAAATAAGGTAGTTTTTTACTTAGTGAGAGTCGACGACTTTTAAAAAGGACTTTACTCAATTTATTTAAACTTTCTAACGGTCCAAATGGCGTCATTAGGCGAGTATTTTCTTTTACTAACAAACGAAAAAAAAGGCTAATAGAAGAAGAGTTAAAATAAATGGTACTTGTCACAAAATTAGGATACGTAAATATGAAGATAAAATAAATAGCCGAAACTCAACAGTGCCAGAGTTGGGGCTCGAATCATATGCTGTTTGGCTATTTTTACAAAAATATAAAGCCGATCCATTGTGTTGTTGCGGATTAGAAGTAAAAATAAGTACTGTAACACAAAGTTTTTCAGTTATTTTTAGAACAACTGGAAAAAGCTTTCCCATAGTTGGTTATTTTTTGAATTCTTGTCCTCTACTAGTCACGTTTTTTATTAAAAAAATTAATAAAATGTTTTTACTTATCGATGTTTATATAATTAGTTATTTGACTGTTGTCAAAAATATAGGAAAGTTACTGAAGTAAAAAAAATGATAATTATCAGTAGAATAAACAATACAAAGTTTATATTAAAAAGAAGTGGGTACTAGGGAAAAATGGGTTTTATTTTTAATTTAATTTTTATTTTTAATAATTCGCAAAAGTAGTACACATTTGCATTTTAAAGAATAAATCTGTCAGCACTGCATTACTAAGACTCGTAGACATCACATTTCAAAATTCTTTGTTAGTAATTTTTCACTTATTGTCCCAAATCCCATGTTGTTAAATTATTCGCATTTTTGAATTCCAGTCTGTACAATAGCAAAGGTTTTGCTTCTGTTTTCATTTATTGTCAGTAGACACGAGAGTAAGTGTTCATGAATGTTATTCAAAATTTAAAATCAAAGTAAGGGCATTAAAAGAATATTAGATGTTTCAGTACATTATGGATCGCGGCATAAGAAATTATTTGACCCCGTCAAATGTTACTTTCTTTGATATTAATCAGTTTGTTTTAAGAGCAATTCTTCCCTTAATTCAGCAGAGCTTACAATTCCATTGCCAAATTTAATGCTACGTTATATTATAAAAGTAGTACTTGTTTTCCAGATAAAAGATGAATACAATCCAGCATTTTAAATTATTATTATTCAGCATTATGAATTGCATAGCACTATAATACATCACTTACTCAAAAAGACATGTTTCATTTTACGAGCCATAACTGTTATAGAGTTAAACTCAAAACATTATCATTCTCATTTTCTGTCAGGCTTAAGAGTTAGATACATAAACAAACACACAATATTACTCCTATAGAAAGTTTATAATATTTTAAAGAAAAAGTAACTGAAAAACAAATCCATATGTTTTACTATCCCAAGAAGCACACTTCATTTTTTAAACGTTGTAAAATGGTTATTAACGTTCTAACAACCGCTTAAAAACGTTTTTAAAACATTTAAAGCTTATTTGTGCTACCTGGAATGTTTCACTTAAAAAAAAAAATCTATAAAATATTTCAGAGAATGGTTACTTATAATCAAGCTCACAGCAATAGGGTAGTGGAGTTCAACTAGAACCCTAAATTGTAGGTCATAATGCCAATCCTAGCATGATATTTTATGTGTACATGAAGATTGTTATGTTCCACCTTCGCCTTTTCTCCTAGATCAAAATTCTGGCTGTGCTAAAGCGTGTTATTAAACAGTTAGTTAGTCTAGAGCTAAAAAAGATCCCTGTTTGCACACTACCAAATTTGTCGTTAAGGCTGGTATTTCACATTATTTTAATTCATAAGGTTTTTAACCTTTAAATAATTATATGAAAAACATATAACATTTATCAGGTATTTGTATTTATTTTGTATTAGTAAATATTTACAACTAACACGTTATTACAGTGAAATCTGTGTATAACGATACTCAAGGGACCGAGAAGAAATATCGTTGTAGACAGATTATCATTATAGACAGTTTGAGCAAGAGTAGAAGTTGGCAGGGACCAAACCCAAATATTGTAATAGGCAGGTTTATCGTTATGTACAGTATCGTTATACACAGGTTTCACTGTATTCAGTAAATAAAAGTTCACTATTGAACATAAATTAAATAAAATGTAAGAGAGACAGTACGTATCATGATATGGATGATAAAAGTTAAAATTAGAATTTATAGTACCGTTAATCTTATACACAGTCACTGAAAAAGAAACTAGCATTAATTTAAAAGTGAAAAAAAGCTTTTAAAACTAAGTATTTTAGTTAGCTACGTATTTGTCTTTTTCATTTTAATCCATTACTTCGGCATTCAGAGACAAAATTACTCCTCGAAAATCTTAACGATGTTCTTCTTTGGAAAAAACTCAAAAGATTCAGGAAATGAAAGTTGGATATAGTTAGTTCAGTCACTCAAAAATGCTAATGAGAAATTTTAAGGAACAGTCAGGCTGTTTTAAACAAAAGACAAAGACAACATTTAAAAGCTCTGAAACGACTTGATTAGATGTCAACTAGAGCTGGCCTCAATTAATCTCGCACAAAACTTTTAAAATTTAGTTTTTAAGTTTAGCATTTTCTATGAAAAATAGTCTTAAAGCGATAATTAGAGTGGGCATATTTTTTTCCCTTTACAGATGAGATTATGTATATGCTGGGTTTGTCAATCTATTATTTGAATGTTGGGACAAGTCAGTTATTTCAAAAAATCTCATTTATTCGAAATATGTAAAGATAATATGTCTAAAGTGTTTTTTTAAAGAAATCAGTGCGGTAATTAAAATATAGTACTTTGTGACTTCTCTTGATGAAACGATATAGCCTGATCTGCCTAATTAGAGCACTGCGATATTTTTAGTGATGAGTTTTAATCAGATATAATTAACCATACATGTAGATTTTCTTTGTCATAGCTTCAATATGCTTAATGGGGAAGCCTTTCATTTTGTATGTATAGGTGAATTCAAAAATAATATTTTATAAAAATAATGAAGCTTGGGAAGATTTATGGAAAAATAATACTGATGCATTTGTTTTAAGTGCTATTATACGGGACAAAGTATTCGATGTACAGTATATATAGTAGGTCAATTTTCAAAATGTACCCGCAATTTATCAGATTGCTGGTGGAAATATGAGCGCAAGAGAGATACAATCTTTTGTAATCATGTGTATGCTAAAAAAAGTTTAGAATTGAATATTTGCATCGAGGAAAGCCCCAATAGCTATATTATTTGGAAAGTTTTAAAAGTACAAAATTAATAATTCAATTTTTCTTAAAAATCAGCGTTTATATCAATTTTCTATTTTTGTAAACAATTCAATTCGAAATTTCTATTATTTATTTTTATTTTTGCAGTGACTGAAGAGCTTGCCTCACCAATTCACCAATTTAAATGACAGTCCAATTTATGTATCACAAAAGTTGTCAATAAACTGAATCTCCAAAATTGAATGCTACCTGACTTATTTTGCTGAACAAAGTGCTTAGGAGGTTTCTAGACCTGTTCGAAAAAATCTATGACTAGTTCTTGTTTTACTATAATTTAGGCATTCCCCAATATACTTGTGAAAAGTTACATCGAAAGAAAGGATGTTTAAACGTAAAATGAAATTTTGCTGCTTATTTTTAGCTTAATTATAACAAAACTATAGGTGTTTTAGCTTATTTTTTTAATGGCTCCTCATGTTTTTTGATGATCACTAATAAAATATGAAAAATATGTTAATGACTCATTGAAACATTGTTTTAAGGAGTGAAACTTAGTAGCTGTTTTCTCTAAAATCTTTTAGTTTGTTTATTCTGATTGATCAATTATTTTATTTATGTGTACGTTTTAAACTGTTTTCTGATACGATGCCAAGACAAATAGACAGACTGTACTTGCTCCACTTTGAATAATTACCCATACTTTCACATTTTTTCTTTTAAACATTTTTTAAATTAACTTTTGCTTTCATTTCCGATAAACCTTGCATTTAGAATTATTTTAGCGAGTTACTTAAAAAGGAATTCCATTTTTTTTGAAAAACCTATATATAAAAAACACAACTTAAAAACGAAAGCAGACAAAATCACAAGAAACGAAATGCAATCTCGTAATTCTTCCATATTTCCAGACATTTTACGGTGCTAAAAAAAGTAGAAGCTTCAACATTTTAAGATTGCATACGTCAGAGGAATACAGAAGTGCGCCATATTATCTGGAGTAGGAGCAGAATTGAACATTTACGAGAAAGCTTTCCCGCCATTTATTCAGCGCCTTCGAGCTCTGAGGAGGGAATGTTAAGATATTGAGATGGCTATTTGTACTCATAGAACGTTATCTGGAACCACAAAATCGAATGTGCAAGGCAATATGATGTTCCTTTTATGCACCCGAGAGAAGTGAATTAAACTCTTCTAGCTGAGGGGGGGGGACTTGCAGAAAGTAGTATTTGGAATCATTTCTCTTGTTCAGAGAAGTGGGAATATTTTGTTGTTATATTTTAGAGTTTGTCGTAAAATACTAAAATGCTTAAATACGTTTTCATAGCTTATTACCGGCGTTGCCGGTATTGCATTATGTTTAACTTATTTCATTATGAAATAAATAGGTTACCCTTAAATTGATGATTCATTGTTAATCGTAATCGTTGTTGGAAAATACTCAGATTTAAATGTGTTACATTTTATCCATTTGTATACTTAAAAGCTTATCTTTATCACTCTATCTATTCAAAATTCGGAGAAAAATGGCCATTTTAAGACTGGAAAACAGGTGCACTGAAAAAAGGTGAAACT
>JAXGGA010018910.1:0-21140 GCA_038373865.1 Uloborus plumipes | reverse complement strand
ACAACATCACCCAGGAGAAACATTCTCTTGTCCAGATAACGCCCCTTTTTTTCGTTCCAAATTGACTGGGGAACTAATGAATTTAAAACAAAATTACTGACAGTAGATATTTTTTCAACCAAAATAGCAGCGTAACTAACGTAGGCTAACGTAACATTTTTGCAACCCTGAAAATGAATGCTCATGTTGTGAGGCGAAAATTTCTCAAAGTTAAGCAAGAGTTAAAAATTGAATGATATATTTGAAAAATGTGTAAAGTTAGCTTTTAAAAACATAAAAAACATTCATTAAATCTTATATTTTTTTTTAGTCTTAATTGTCACTTTTACTCAAGATGGAGTGTGACTAACGCAACGTGACTAACGTAACCATTGAATAACAAGCAGTAAACACACTACAAACTTTATTATGGCTAATCTCAGTGATAATTACAATACTTTTTCCGTTTCTTTAAATTTCTTATGCTGTATGATTTTTATTTATTTATTTATTTATTTATTTATTCATTGACACTTTTTTAACTTCGGTATTTTTTTTTCTTCGGCTGAGGTTGACATTTTTATGGAATGACCCATAACATTTATATTATAGGGTCAGGTGGGGGAAAGTGGGGCTAAAATCAAGCTTTTTTTCGATTAGGCCCTAAAATCTAACTATTAAATTTATTTTAATGAAAATTTTGATGCATTTTATATACATTGGACTCATATAGATTAAGTATGAAGCACATTTATTCAACTTTGAATGTTTGTTTTCTCTCAGTGATACATTTAAAAGATCGTGTTTTGATAGACCCACTTTCCCCCATGGTGGGGGAAAGTGGGGCTAGTTTAGAAATACGTGTGTATTAGCACAAAAAAATGTAAATATTGATTTTTAAGTAAGAATACAGTGAAATAAATGTACCTTTACTACATTTAAATGCAGAAATGTAAATATTTATACATTTTTGATTCTGGTATTTAATTAAAGAAATAATGTCAACAGAAATCGAGCATTGATTATCGATCAGATAGGAAAACACTGGTTTTAAAAACATTGTTATGAAAACTTTTGTTTAGTCATTCAATGAAATTACAAAAATATAGAGAATAGTGTTAGAAAATATAAAGCTTTAAACCTTCACAGATGTTGACTTTAGAGACCTAACGAATCAGCTTCACATAGCACTTAGCTAAGCCTAATCATAGACCCACTTTACCCCACCTCAGAAAAAATCTTATAAAAAAACAAATTTTCAAATTTTTTCTTACTTTTATATGGCGATAAGTTCTATGAATAATCCACTTTAACTCTGTACAAAAAATTATCGATTACGCTTCTTAATAACGGTGTTTTAAAGAAGTTTATTAGCAGCTTAAAATTACATTTCGTATGGAACGAACATAAACAAATATTTTTTTCATTCTTTAAATTGCTGCCAGATTTTAAAACTAAAACAAAAACATTTGCTGTAATCTCAATTCGCGTCTTAAAAAAAGAATTAACCAATTATCTCAATGAGAATCGAATAAATTGGTGTTTTTCGAAATAGCCCCACTTTACCCCATGGACCCACTTTCCCCCAACTGACCCTACGTCTAATGTATAACTAACCGAGTCCATTTCCCAAGCCGTACTCTCTCCCTGAAAAAATAAATTCCGACTTCTTTTGCTTCGCCCAGAATGGCAACGGTCCACTCTAGCAGAGACAAGAAGTTGTGTGCAAAAAAGATTTGAAAGAGTGCAGCAAATCGGAGTGCTTGTGTTCTTTATCACCCCCCCCCCCCTCCCCCTCTCGGAAGAAGTGGGGGCAAGGGGAGGGGGTCACAGATGATTGCCAAGAAATACGTTTCCCGGGAAGTGGGGGTGTTTTTCCTTTTTTCTTCCATTTTAATTCTCTGATCTATTTTTCTTTGGGATGAACTTCCAGCCTTTATCTTTTGACCCAACAATGATTTCAATAATCTTACGAAAATAGTCGGGAGTGTTATTCTCATTTCGTATCCAACAGGTTTGTGCTGTTTCAAAAGTGATGACCACTCTGCAAAAAGCTAAACGTTGTTTTTACAGTATAATACAGCTAATTTTTTAGTAATAAACTGTAAAATTCCTAATTTTACAGTTTCTTACTGTGCATTTTACAGTTTTAAACTGGAACCTCTGCTGCCAGTATTATATTGCTGTTTTGACAGCATAATACAGCTAATTTTGTGGTAACAAACTGTAAAATTACTAATTTTACAGTAATAAACTGTGCAATTACTGACTTTACAGTAATAAACTAAAATGGCTAATTTTACAGTTTATTGCCGTGCATTTTACAGTTTTAAACTGGAACCTCTGCTCCTAGTAATATATTGTTGTTTTTACAGTATAATACAGTTACATTTTAAGGCAATAAACTATAAAATTGTTAACTTTGCAGTAAGAAACAGTAAAATTGCTAGTTTTACAGTTTAATACTGTGTATTTTACAGTTTTAAATTGGAACTTGGGCTGCCAGTATTATATTGTAAAAACAGCAGTTCCTTTTCTGTAGTGCAGGAGTCTTTTTCTTATTTGATATCCAACAGGTTTGAACTGTTTCAAAAGTGATGGCGGGTCACTCCATACACTGTTAAAACTACAGGTTGCAGAAGACACCATTAAGGATGAAACGTTGTTGCACCAGCGGCACCCCCCCCCCGGAGAGGTGCCACTTGACTCCCTAAGGCACCCTTTACGGTGCAATTTGGCTCCTTAGGGTGCCATAAGACACCCATAGGGTGCCACACGGAGTCAAATGGCACCTTCAAGGGTGCCATAGGGAGCCATAAGACACTAATAGGATGCCACACGGAGTCAAATGGCACCTTCAAGGGTGCCATAGGGAGCCATAAGACACTAATAGGATGCCACACGGAGTCAAATGGCACCTTCAAGGGTGCCATAGGGAGCCATAAGACACTAATAGGATGCCACACGGAGTCAAATGGCACCTTCGAGGGTGCCATAGGGAGCCATAAGACACTAATAGGATGCCACACGGAGTCAAATGGCACCTTCAAGGGTGCCATAGGGAGCCATAAGACACTAATAGGATGCCACACGGAGTCAAATGGCACCTTCAAGGGTGCCATAGGGAGCCATAAGACACTAATAGGATGCCACACGGAGTCAAATGGCACCTTCAAGGGTGCCATAGGGAGCCATAAGACACTAATAGGATGCCACACGGAGTCAAATGGCACCTTCAAGGGTGCCATAGGGAGCCATAAGACACTAATAGGATGCCACACGGAGTCAAATGGCACCTTCAAGGGTGCCATAGGGAGCCATAAGACACTAATAGGATGCCACACGGAGTCAAATGGCACCTTCAAGGGTGCCATAGGGAGCCATAAGACACTAATAGGATGCCACACGGAGTCAAATGGCACCTTCAAGGGTGCCATAGGGAGCCATAAGACACTAATAGGATGCCACACGGAGTCAAATGGCACCTTCAAGGGTGCCATAGGGAGCCATAAGACACTAATAGGATGCCACACGGAGTCAAATGGCACCTTCAAGGGTGCCATAGGGAGCCATAAGACACTAATAGGATGCCACACGGAGTCAAATGGCACCTTCAAGGGTGCCATAGGGAGCCATAAGACACTAATAGGATGCCACACGGAGTCAAATGGCACCTTCAAGGGTGCCATAGGGAGCCATAAGACACTAATAGGATGCCACACGGAGTCAAATGGCACCTTCAAGGGTGCCATAGGGAGCCATAAGACACTAATAGGATGCCACACGGAGTCAAATGGCACCTTCAAGGGTGCCATAGGGAGCCATAAGACACTAATAGGATGCCACACGGAGTCAAATGGCACCTTCGAGGGTGCCATAGGGAGCCATAAGACACTAATAGGATGCCACACGGAGTCAAATGGCACCTTCGAGGGTGCCATAGGGAGCCATAAGACACTAATAGGATGCCACACGGAGTCAAATGGCACCTTCGAGGGTGCCATAGGGAGCCATAAGACACTAATAGGATGCCACACGGAGTCAAATGGCACCTTCGAGGGTGCCATAGGGAGCCATAAGACACTAATAGGATGCCACACGGAGTCAAATGGCACCTTCGAGGGTGCCATAGGGAGCCATAAACACTAATAGGATGCCACACGGAGTCAAATGGCACCTTCGAGGGTGCCATAGGGAGCCATAAGACACTAATAGGATGCCACACGGAGTCAAATGGCACCTTCGAGGGTGCCATAGGGAGCCATAAGACACTAATAGGATGCCACACGGAGTCAAATGGCACCTTCGAGGGTGCCATAGGGAGCCATAAGACACTAATAGGATGCCACACGGAGTCAAATGGCACCTTCGAGGGTGCCATAGGGAGCCATAAGACACTAATAGGATGCCACACGGAGTCAAATGGCACCTTCGAGGGTGCCATAGGGAGCCATAAGACACTAATAGGATGCCACACGGAGTCAAATGGCACCTTCGAGGGTGCCATAGGGAGCCATAAGACACTAATAGGATGCCACACGGAGTCAAATGGCACCTTCGAGGGTGCCATAGGGAGCCATAAACACTAATAGGATGCCACACGGAGTCAAATGGCACCTTCGAGGGTGCCATAGGGAGCCATAAGACACTAATAGGATGCCACACGGAGTCAAATGGCACCTTCGAGGGTGCCATAGGGAGCCATAAGACACTAATAGGATGCCACACGGAGTCAAATGGCACCTTCGAGGGTGCCATAGGGAGCCATAAGACACTAATAGGATGCCACACGGAGTCAAATGGCACCTTCAAGGGTGCCATAGGGAGTCAAGTGACACCTCTCGGGGGGCGGGGGGCGTTTCACCCTTAATGGTGCCCCTTCTACAACCTGTAGTTTTAACAGTGTAGTGACTTACGTAACATTTACAGCTGACTTTCGAAGTTTTTCTGTTTGAAAGTTAAAGTATGAAGAATAATTTATGGTTGAATTTGTAGATTTCAAATGTATCTCTCCCAGAAATATGCTCTTTATCCAATAACACCTCTCATAAGAATGAAAAAAAAAAATCCAATGGGAGACGTGTTTCCTTTCCCAGAACTATTATTTTTGTATATTTTATTATTATTATTTCTAATTATGTGTTCGAATAATGTGCTTGTAAGTTCTAATTATGTGCTGAATAGAATCGCTTTTTTTCCCTTCCAGACATTCCTAGAACACACACACACACAAAAATAAATTAAAAAAAAATAATAATACAGAAATAAAAAAAAATATAAATAAAAAGAAATTGATGAATAATTTAAATTTAAAAAAAACAGGAAAAAAGTAAAAAAAAATTGTTTTAATAATTTAAATAAATTAATTAATTAGTTTAAAAAGACTCCCCCCCCCCATTTGGATGGCGCAACGTGCGCCATAATCCCTCCACTCCTCTTGTAGCCACCCCTGCTACGAAGACATGTTGTCAATCCTAGAGTAGGAAAAAACCGAGGAAAATTGTTTCGAGCTTCATTTTATCTGTGGTCAGCGTAACTTAATTATTTCTGATTGGTTTTGACACTTGAGGTCCGAAAAAGGATTCGCAGGAGAATGAAGGTCACTTGAAGGTTAAGAGGATCCTGAATCCCGGAGCGGTCTTTTGTACTTTCGCAGGGGTGCCCATTAGGGTGGGCCGAAAAAACACTTTTTTTTTATTTCGAATTTGTAATAGCGCGGAAAAGTTGCGAATTATGAAGACAAAAAGAAGGAAAAAAAATTTTCGAAATCGGTTGATATCTTCCGATCGCGCATAAGGCCTAAAATTTGACAAAAAATGAAAAAACTTCATTTTCGCGATTTTTTTTTAAATTTTTGAATTGGGTGTTTTCGAAATGTAATAGTGCGGAAAAGTAGCTGATTGTGAAGACAAAAAGAAGGAAAAAAAATTATCGAAATCCATTGATATCTTCCGATCGCGCATAAGGCCTAAAATTTGACAAAATATGAAAAAAACATGATTTTTGCGATTTTTTGTTTAATTTTTTGAATTAGATGTTTTCGTAATACAATACTTGCACGTTTGCTAATATAGCCTTAAAACATTGTGTTTTGATTTTGTTTTGGTCAGTTAACATCTTCCGGTCGCACATTAACCCCAAAATTATCCAAAATAATTATTAAAAAAAGTTATTTTCACGCGTTTTTGGTTTCTGATGAATAATTTTTTGTGAAACAACCGTATTATTTTTTGAGACAGACTGACAATAAGATAGAAAAACAAACTACCACAGGTTCAGTAGATATTATTCAGTTGCGAAAAGCCTTAGAAACTCTCATGCGTAGACGTCGGGCAACAATCCAGGCAACGTCGCTCACCTGGCAACGGCTCTCTTCCACTCTATCGCCGCCTTCCTAGGACCATGTCAGCTGTCTGCCTATATTGTTTTTTCAGTCTGCGTTTCTATGTAGCAATCGTAGTGTACTATTATTTAATTCAATCTAGCTGTTTTCATTTTGAAAGTCTTCCGCAAGGATGTAGTTTCCTGCTGTGTGTGGACACTGATTTAACAAAAAGTCATGTAATAACAAAACAAATACTCTAATAACAAGACAAATATTTGGCTGCCCCACTTTTGGCACTCCAAAGAACTGCCATCAGACTAACTGCCTACTGGCGTAGACACCATTATGAACTTCTAGTGCCAAATTTTTACCTTCCTTGAGTACGGCACCTAATGATGTCCTTTCCAGTGGACGGCTTGTTTGATGGCAATTCTTTCGGAGCACCAAAAGTGGGGCAGCCAAATATTTGTCTTGTTATTAGAGTATTTGTCTTATTAATTGTATAACTTTTTCGTTAAAGCACCGAGCTCACACAGAGCAGAAAACTACATCATTACAGAAGACTACAAGAATTTCAAAATGAAAACAGCTAGATTGAACTAAATAATAGCACACTGCGATTACTACATAGAAACGCAGACTGAAAAAACAATATAGGCAGACAGCTGATATGGTCCTAGGAAGGCGGCGATAGAGTGGAAGAGAGCCGTTGCCAGGTGAGCGACGTTGCCTGGATTGTTGCCCGACGTCTACGCATGAGAGTTTCTAAGGTTTTTCGCAACTGAATAATATCGACTGAACCTGCGGTAGTTTGTTTTTCTATCTTATTGTCAGTCTGTCTCAAAAAATAATACGGTTGTTTCACAAAAAATGATTCATCAAAAACCAAAAACGCGTGAAAATAACTTTTTTTAATTATTATTTTGGATAATTTTGGGGTTAATGCGCAATCGAAAGATATTAACTGACCAAAACAAAATCAGAACACAATGTTTTAAGACTATATTAGCAAACGTTACAAGTATTGCATTACGAAAACATCTAATTCAAAAAATTAAACAAAAAATCGCAAAAATGATGTTTTTTCATATTTTGTCAAAGTTTTGGCCCTAGGCACGACCGGAAGATATTAATCGATTTCGATAATTTTTTTTCCTCCTTTTTATCCCTCTTTTTGTCTTAATAATTATAAACTTTTTCGCACGAAAAATTATGAAAACATTTCATTCAAAATTTTTTTTAAAAAAATCGCAAAAATGAAGTTTTTTTCATATTTTGTCAAATTTTAGGCCTTATACGCGATCGGAAGATATTAATGGATTTCAATAATTTTTTTTCCTTTTTTTTGTCTTCACAATTAGCTACTTTTCCGCACTATTACATTTCGAAAACATCCAATTCAAAAATTTAAAAAAAAAATCGCGAAAATGAAGTTTTTTCATTTTTTGTCAAACTTTAATCCTTATGCGCGATCGGAAGATATCAACCGATTTCGAAATTTTTTTTTTCCTTCTTTTTGTCTTCATAATTCGCAACTTTTCCGCGCTATTACAAATTCGAAATAAAAAAAAGTGTTTTTTCGGCCCACCCTAGTGCCCATCCCCCGCCAAGATCAATTGCGCAAATTCACACCCCAAAAATTTTCACAACCCTCTTGTGGTTCTTATTTTTATTTCTACCCCTCTT
This sequence comes from Uloborus plumipes, assembly GCA_038373865.1. NCBI lineage: Eukaryota > Metazoa > Arthropoda > Arachnida > Araneae > Uloboridae > Uloborus > Uloborus plumipes. The sequence goes on along the minus strand of JAXGGA010018910.1, from coordinate 13,150 downwards.
TTTTATTTTATTCATTTTTTAAATATTATTTTTTTATATATTGTTAATTTTTCAAAAGTTTAAATTATGCGCAGAAAAGAATCGCTTTTTTTTCTTTCCAGACATTCCAAACACACACACATGCATATAAAAAAAATAATGAATAAATAAATAATAAAAAAAATAAAACACATAATTGAAATTAAAAAATAAATTAATAAATATTCATTTCTTTAAAAAATCCGTAAATAATTTAAATAAATAAATAGTTTAGTTTAAGAAAATCCAGCAAAAAATTTTGATGGCGCAACTTGCGCCATAATACCCCCTCCCCCCTGTGCACCCCTGAACTCGCCACACTTTTTACAAGAATGAAAAAAAAAAAAAAAAAAAAAAAAAAATCGGCGAAGACACGCTATTCCTACACTGCAAAAAATGAACTGTTGTTTTTGCAGAAAAAACTGGCAACCGAGGTTCAAATTTAAAACCCCAAAATGCACAGTAATAAACTAAAAGTAGCAATTTTAGTTTATTACTGTAAAGTTAGCAATTTTATAGTTTATTGCCGTAAAATTTAGCTGTATTATACTGTAAAAACAACAATATAATACTGCCAGCCGAGGTTCTTGTTTAAATCTGTAAAATGCACGGTTAGAACCTAAAATTAGCAGTTTTACATTTTATTACTGTAAAATTAGTAATTTTGCAGTTCAGTACTGTAAAATTTGAAATTTTTACATTTTATTGCTGTAAAATTAGCAGTTTTACAGTTCAGTACTGAAAAATAAGAAATTTGTACAGTTTATTTATAACTACATTCACTTTTCACTGTGTACAAATCGCCTTGCTCAAAACGCTGAAGCTTTGTTTTGATTAATCTGGACAAGACGAGAAAGGGGAAGGGGGGGGCTGGAACAAACATAAATCGTCTGAGAAATGCCCCCGGTTGCTCACTCGTTAGCCCCCCCCCCCCCTCTCTTCAATAGAGAGACGGAATAAAATAATCCAAATTCATGCAGATCAGGGGTATTCCATCAGAGGGGTAATGGGGCAGAGACTGAATCCAGATGCAAAGTATACATTTATTCATACACATTATATACATAAATACATACACAGTCCAGTCACATTAATGTGACCACCACGTACTTTTGAAGTTGACGTTAAATAACCAATCACAGAAGGCATTTGTTAGCTTATTGCAGTTAAGAGTATATAAAGGATGTGTGGGGGCTTTGGAAAACACTTCTATCGTTTGCGTAATGCAAAAACGAAGCGATTTATCCGACGTACAAAAGGGCATGATCATTGGCTTTCATGCCAAGGGTGGAAGCATTTCCAAAATGGCTGAGTTTTTTAGCTGTTTGCTTGCCGCCGTGGTAAAAGTGTACCTTGCATGACAAAATGGGACTGTTCAAAATCAGTGACGTGACAAATGTGGTGTACCAGGAGCCATAGAGGACAGAGCTGTCAACGGCTGCGGAGATGCGTTCGGGTTGATAGACGGGCTACCGTTGAACAACTGACCCCCCAGATGAACCAAGGGGCTACCAACATCGTCTACCACACTACTGTTTAGCCAGGCCCGTCATCTGGGGGGGTAGGGGGAGTCAATTGCCCTCCCCCCCCGACTTTGGTAAATCAATGTATTGGCATATAAGTAGCCGTGGTTTTTGCCACTTTTTGGTATTTTACATTGTGTATGCACCCTTTGCCCCCCCTCTGGAAAATTTCGAAATGACGTCCCTTTGCACGCCAGTTACACAGCTGGACGTTCATTGAGTAGCTACAGGTAGCATTTACTGATGAATCATATTTTATGCTCCATCGGACAGACGGATGTTGTCTTAGAAGGCGTGAAACCTCCGAAAGCAAACACCCTGCAACCATTGCCGGAACGGTCCAAACTGGAGGCACGAGCATTATGGTCTGGGGAATGTTTTCCTGGGGTTCTATGGGTTCACTAATCATTGTGGAAGCACGATGGATCAATACAAGTACGTATCAGGCCTTGCGGTCTGTGTCCACCCCTATATGAATACTGTTTTTCCCCAGAATGATGGCATCTACCAGCAGGACATTGCGAAGTGCAGGGAACATGCGCGGTTCGAAGGGTACCAGGATAAGTTTACCGCTTCCCTCTGGTCAGCAAACTCACCTGACTTAAGCCCAATCGAGAATTTGTCGGACCATCTCGATCGGGTTGTTCGCGCCATGGATCTTCACCCGCGTAGTATAGCGCAGCTAGGCACGGCATTGGAGTCAGCATGGCTCAAAATCCCAGTGAACACCTTCAGGTACCTAACTGACTCTCCTCCTGCACTTCTCGAAGCAGTCCGTGCTGACAAACGTGCGTATTCTGGCTTTGACAGGTGGTCACATTGATGTGATTGGACTGTGTATATTCCTACCCCCCCCCCCCATACACACATTACATTCATATATTCTCACAAACACGCCTTTCTTACGTGCATCGAAAAAATATTCTTCCCAAAGCTGCAATCGTGCAATCGAATTCGCAATCGGTATGTAATGATCGTAATCGATTACGTTCTTTACATATCTTCGTCGATATACTAATAATTGTTGCTGTAATCGTAAGCTCCAATTTTTTTACGCTCGTAATCACAATCGTAATCGATTACATTTTCTCGTAGTTGCTTTATTCAAAAGTATGTGAGCCCCTATTCTGAAAGATGTGGACAAGACGAGAGAGGGATGGAGGGGGAGCAAATAGAAATCGTCTGAGAAATGCCCCGGTCTTTCACTCGTTAGCCCCCCCCCCCCCTTCATTAGAGTGACGGAATAAAAAGGAGGCAAATGCATGCAGATGGGGTATTCCATCAGGGGGGTAATGGGGCACAGACTGAATCCAGATGCAAATTATTCTGGAGAGAAAAATGGGTGTTGTTTTGACACGGGAAGGGGGGGGGGGTAATAGAAATCCCCACCCACCCCCGAAGTGTCTAGAGAATGGCTGACAGATTTCAGACGGAGAAGTTTTTTGACTTTTTCTTCTTTCTGTATCATAGAGAGAGTGATTATATTGCTTTTCAGATGACTTTTGGTAGAGATGCATGTAAACAGATTTGTAGTTGGGTAATTCCATAATAACAGACGAATTAGATTTTTACAAAATTGCTTATAAAGACTAGAACTACGTAAAATCCTTGTTTTATTTCACAAACTTTATGAAGAAAATATTCTTTACCAAACCGAGTACGAAGAAAACGGGATGGAACAATTCATTCGTTATATTCCTTAATTTATCGTCTACGCTCGTTTAATTTTTTCATAGTTTGTAAACATGCTTTGGCAACGAGTTAAATGTTAAAACGAGTATGAAGAAAAACGGAATGCAAAAATTCATTCGTTATATTTTTTAATTTATCGTCTGCGATCATTTAATTTTATCATATTTTGTAAACATGCTTTGGCAAAGAGTCGAATATTAAAACCGAGTACGAAAAAAATGGAATGGAACAATTTATTTGTTATATTTTTTAATTTATCGTCTGCGATTATTTAATTTTTTTCATATTTTGTAAACATTTCTGTGGCAACGAGTTAAATATTAAAACCGAGTACGAAGGAAAACGGAATGGAACAATTCATTCGCTATATTTTTTAATTTATCGTCTGCTCTCGCTTAAGTTTTTCATATTTTGTAAACATGATTTGGCAACGAGTTAAATATTAAAACCGAGTACTACTTTGTCACTATACTAAAAGGCAGTTACATTTCGAAGATTTGCAGAAAAAAAAATTTGATAATTATATTTTCCCCGTAACGGACGCAAACTTTTCTGTAGAAATAAATGGGTGTTGTTTTCACGCGAGAAGGGGAGTAATAACCCCCCCTCCCCACCCCCAGTGTCTAGAGAATGGCTGACGGACTTTTTCTTTTTTCTTTACAATGAAGAGAGTGATTATATTGCTTTTCAGCTGATTTCAGATGGAGATGCATGGAAACAGATTTGTTGTTTGGGTAACAGACGAATTAGATGCAATACACTGCCAACTCGCTCATTTCGATCCATGGACTGCAATTTCGGGCTTATTATGCCCTCATCAGCATGGAATACGAAAGTGAACGAGTTGGAGGCAAAAAAGGAGGTTTTTTTCGGCTCTCTTTGCTCTATAAGAGGACTTTTGCCTCCAACTCGTTCACTTTCGTATTCCATGCTGATGAGGGCATAATAAGCCCGAAACTGCAGTCCATGGATCGAAATAAACGAGTTGGGGGTTTATTGCATGTTCCTGCCTTAGCCCTTGCTTAGGGGCGGTTACTCACTCTTTGGACGAATTAGATTTTCACAAAATAGCTTACAAAGACTAGAGATACGGAAATTCCTTGTTTGCGGGGGTGCCCCCCCCAAGCTCAATGGCGGAAATCCTCCCCCCCCCCCAAAAAAAAACATTTTTCACAACCCTCTTGCGCTTTTTTATTTTTATTTTAGCCCTCTTTTTTATTTAATTTATTTACTTTATAAATTATAACTGTTATTTTTTTACACATTATTAATTTTTTAAAAGTTTGAATTATGAGCAGAAGAGAATCGCTTTTTTCCTCCTTTTCCAGACATTCCACGCACACACACACACACACACAAAAGAAAAGAAAAATAAATAAATAAAAAAAGTAATAATAAAGAAATAAAAGAATTAATTTAAATTTAAAAAAAAAACAATGAATAATTTACATTTTAAAAAAATCAGTAAATAACTTTTAAAAAAATTAAGTAATAAATAATTTAAAAACATAAATAAATTGATTTAAAAAAATCCCCCCCCCCCACAAAAAAGTTTGATGGCGCAACTTGAGCCATAATCTCCCCCCCCCCCCCTGTGGGCACCCCTGCTGGTAGCCGAGGCTCCAGTTTAAAACTGAAACGCACAGCAATAAACTGTAAAATTGCTAATTTGAAGTCTTCTATGAAGGTATTCTGTGCAGTGGCCAGCAGAAGCGGATTCACAGATAGACGTCAAGAAAGATCATTAATGTGAACATGATGGCGGTGTATTTTTGTATAACAATGCAAATCACTATGCATAACTATAATGAAGAGAAGTGCAGTCGTTCTCCTTTATTGGGCATTTCACGGTATTTGTGACATAGGGGTGTCCGTAACAAAACTTTTTAAAAGTTTTAAATTTTTATACATATTGAAAAAGTACATTCTAAAGTATATGAATATAATATTATGTTCATGGTTCACTTTAGATTATGTTTGTAATTGCACTCGGAACATTTAAAGTGCAATTTTCACCATTACGGACTCTATGTTGAATTTTTCTTTAAATCTGGCTTAAACCAAATTTTAAGCCAAAACTGGTACTTGAGACAGATAAAGTAAAGGCTCACCTCTAATGTAGCTAACAATTTCAATCAAAAAGTGCGTTCTATGAAAAATTATGGATTGCGAAAATGATGACTGTAGAGTCCGTAACAATAATTTCAGAATAAAAGTTTAGTTTTTAAAGAAAAACTGAATGCAGAGTCCGTAACAGTAAAAATTGCATTTTCAATTTTCCAAGTGCATTTAGAAACTTAATACAAAGTGAACTATGAAAACAATATGATATTCATATACTTTAGAATGTACTTTTTTAATATATGCAAAAATTTTAAACTTTTAAAAAGTTTTGTTACGGACACCCCTATGTCACAAATACCGTGAAATGCCCCTTATTGGAATATCAGTTAAACGAATATCCCGCTTAATATAATACATTTTCAATGTCCCAAACCGTTATAATGCACTATTCTTTTTCCGGATAATGGTATAAACCGTTTATTGGAAAACAATGGAACAAGCTTACTCCGTAAAAAATGAATGTTGTTTTTACTGTATAATACAGCTAATTCTATAGTAATAAACTGTAAAAAAAATAACAATTTTTACATTAGCGAACTAAAATTTCTACTTTTACAGTACTAAACTGTAAAATTTCCAACTTCACATCAACAAACTAATATTGCTAGTTTTGCAGTTTATTACTGTGCATTTTACAGTTTTAAATTGGAATCTCGGCTGCCATTATTATACTGTAAAAACAACAGTTCAGTCTTTGCAGTGTAGTGGAATATCGGTTAAAAGTAGGGATGCACAGATTAATCGGCCATAATCGGCCACTTTGCCGATTATTAATAATCAGCTAAATCGGGCCGATTAATCGGCCAAAAATATTTTTTAAATTTTATTCTTAAAGTATACCTTCACTAAGAAACTAAGATGAATAATTTTTTTTACCGTAATAATAATCCTCACAGTGAGATATAAAGTTTTTAATAAACTAATTCTCCTACTTTGAATAAATATACACAGACAATGTTGCAACATTTTTCATGTGGCAAAAGTTCCCTCCTTCGTACAGTGTTTGAGATAACCTCTAATTTTCACAAAGAATAAAAGTCTTGAATTAAATGGCTACTAATTGCTAAAAAAATAAATTAAAGGCACTCCTAAATTGGAGTACAGACTCTCTTCCCCCTTTTCTGAATTTTTATGTCCAATTAACATAATTAACAATGTGTTAATGTAATGTCATTGACAATAATATGAAAATTGGTTCTACGAAATTTGATAACATATTGAAATTATTTTGTGAAAATTGGGAAAATTAAAAAAAATCTTCTCTTGGAAAATAAATTACTTACTAATTCTAAACTCGGAATTGTATAAGAGAGAAAAAACAGTGATGAAAAAATTGGTAGTATTGAAAACAATCATCCTTATCATCAATCGGCTAAGCCGATTAATCGGCCAATTATCAACAACCGATTAATCGGTAATCGGTAATCGACCAATTTGCTTATCGGTGCATCCCTAGTTAAAAGAATAGCCCGCTTTACGTAATGCATTTTCAATGCACCAAACCGTTGTAATGTGAAACTTTGGTCCCGTATAATGTAATATGCAGTTTATTAGAATACAGGGAACTCTCACTTATACGCCGCCTCATTTATGTGCCTTTTCACTTATACGACGTTTTTGAATGGTCCCAGCACATTCCATAGCAAAATAATGATAGTATCATTCGTTTATGCATCGCTCTAAAGATAATATTTCACTTATGAACCGAATTTGCCGTAAAATGTCAAAAATATAATCTATTTTCTTTGAAAAATAAGTATTTTTCTTCACTTTCCTCTTTAATCTTTCGCCTTTATTGCTCACGGAAGACTTTTTTCAGCATGAACTAGAGTTAGGAGAGGGACAATTATCTATTATGCATCGTTTTAAAGGGAACAGTTTGTGATTTAGGTATGCTACAATTTTTGTTTTCACATTATCCTTGTAGTTACGTTGCAGTAATTGCCAAACCGTAATAATATGTCCCTCTTCTATAGAAACATTATTATTAATTATCTCATTGGAGCCTATGTTGCGTTTTAGTCCCTTAAATAAGCTTGTTCACTTGTACGTCTCTCTCACTGATGCGTCGTTTTCTGTTGGTCCCTTGGGCCGGCGTATAAGTGAGAGTTCACTGTATTTTCTCAAGGCAAAATGACTACTCCTTCAAACGGTGTCGACTGTGTTATAACCAAAATTGCAAGTTGAATCTCGGGATGAAAAATTTCTAAGTCTGCCTCTTTTCAGAATCGAAATGGTAAATGATACAAACAATCCACTTATAAATAGAAGGAAACATGAATATGACTTCTGATCTATATAATTAAACTTTATCACTTTGTATCTATATATATATATATATATATATATATATATATATATATATATATATATATGTCTAACCATATATTTAATTATATATTTACTACTTTTACCTATTTATCTTTTGATTTTATCTATCTCACTATAGGTCATCATATCTATCTCATTATACAGGGTGTTCCAAGTTAACTGTCATGACCTTTATTTCCTCAACCGTTAAAGATAAGCATACAGTTCATTTAGGAAAAAATTTCTAAATTACGAAAGGAAATTTGGGTCTATTCAATGTTTTTCAAAAAATCAAATTTTGAAAGAATTACGAAATTTAGATTTTTATACAGCCTCCCAGTCCTATCAATCATATTTAGTAAAACATTCTTGACACTGTAACGTTTAAAACAAAAAAAAAAATCACTGTTCTACGATAAAAATTGACCGAGTTATGACTTTTTGAAAAATCAAGATTTTGAAGGATTTCGCATTCGGTCCCTTAAGCGATCTCTCAATGACATCATGAAATAATGCAAAATCTTGATTTTTCAAAACGTCATAACTCGGTCAATTTTTGTGGTAGAAGCGTGATTTTTTTTAGTTTTAAACGTTACAGTGTCAAGCATGTTTTACTAAGTATGATTGATAGGACTGGGGGGCTGTATAAAAATCTAAATTTCGCAACTCTTTCAAAATTTGATTTTTTGAAAAACATTGAATAGACCCAAAATTCCTTTCGTAATTTAGAGATTTTTTCCTAAATGAACTGTATGCTTATCTTTAACGGTTGAGGAAATAAAGGTCATGACAGTTAACTTGGAACACTCTGTATTTACCGTATATTTTTCTCTTAAATCTTACTTTATCTATCTACATCAATGTGTCTATTTGTTTATGTCTATCTGTCGAGATCTATATGTCTAACGATGTATTTGTATCAATCTCATTATATTTTTCATTTCTATTATATCTATATCTTATTCATCTATATGTGTCCATCTGTTAATGAATATATGTCGATATAAAGGGTGTTTTTTTTAGAGGTATAGAACTTTAAGTCGGCAAAACTTTTTTGACTGGCGGCCATTTTGTCAACTGTCAAGTGATTTATGTTTAGTTTGGTTTGGCATTTCAACATGAAGCCACACGATCACCTAGCAAGGCGTGAATTTGGTGAATGGGCCCGAAACAAGATTGCCGTTGATCCCGCATTTCATAAGCGAATTTTGTCTAGCGATGAAGCTCACTTTTGATTGAATGGATATGTCAATAAACAAAACTGCCGTATTTGGAGTGATGATAATCCTCAAGTGTATGTTGGGACACCGTTACATCCAAAAAAAACTGACTGTTTTGTGTGCTTTGGGCTGGTGGAATAATTGGTTCGTACTTCTTTAAAAACGATGCTGGCCAGAACGTTACAGACAATGATGACCGCTATAGAGCCATGATTACTGACTTTTTCGTTCATCAGTTGAACAATTATGATGTGAAGGAGCTGTGGTCTCAACAAGATGGCGCAACTTGTCACACAGCTCGTGGCACAATTGATTTATTGAAAGATACGTTTGGTAACTGCATAGTTTCACGTTTTGGGCCCGTGAAGCGGCCTCCAAGATCGTGCGATTTAACGCCGCTTGACTATTTCCTGTGGGGGTATGTACAGTCGCTAGCCTACGCCAATAAGCCCACAACGATTGACCACTTAGAGGACAACATTTGCCGCGTTATTGCCGCTATACAACCACAAAATGTTGGGAAAAGTAATCGAAAATTGGACCTCCAGATTAGACTACGTCCGAGCACGTGGTGGCCGTCATATGCCAAAAGTCATATTTAAATTATAATGCCAGAAGATTATCTTTCGAATAAAATAAATTTCATGTCAATTTAAAAAATCATCTTTGTTTTATTCCATTTCAAAGTTCTATACTTCTAAAAAAAACACCCTTTATATATATATATATATATATGCCTTTCGATCTATTTTTAACTATATCTTTCTTATTGCCTTTATTACTTTTATCTATTTATTTATGTATTATATCTCATATATTTTATCCATTTATCTCTCTCTCTCTCTCTCTCTCTCTATATATATATATATATATATATATATATATATATGCACACACATATACATATATATGTCTAATTATTTTAGTCTATCTACATTGATGTGTTCATCCATTTACGTTTATGTTTTGATGTCTATACGTCTATTTATCGATTTATATCTGTTTATCTATATCTCTCTATCTATATCTATTGCTTCCACTAGCACCCTGGCAAATGACACAGATAACCCATTTACTAATAAAAAGACAGCACCCCTCCCCCCTCTGAAAAATGAGACATAGGGGTCCCCTCGAAGGGGTGTCTGTCTACACCCCCCCCCCCTTCCGTCACTTTCATTGTCAAAGGAACCTCGGTTGCATCATTTAATGAATTATATCCCCTAAGGGCTTCCCCAAGGAAAATATAAGAAGGAGGGGGGAAGGACCTCCCCTCAGGAGAAGGGGGGTGTTGTCGTTGTTCAAAATGATAAACGTTCCAATATTCCAAATGGAATGTGTCTCCTGTGGGGGGGCGGTTTTGATGGATATTGGCAGAGGGGTCGATTGTAGTTGTGGTTGAGAGATTCTAAAAAAATAGAGGCCACTTAATTTAATAGCCATTTCTCCAAGAGAAAGCATTCTAATAAGTGGAATATTCCATGATCCGAGATGGATCAAAATGACGCATTATAACCGTATGGTGCACTTAAAATGTATTATATTCAGGCGGGATATTCTTATAACCGATATTCTAATAAGCGGACTCGACTGCACTTCAACGCAAACGAAGGAGTCCCGATCATAAAAAGAGAGACTGCTATTCTTAGAAAGGTGGAAATGGAACAATGAATACGGGGTTGCTGCAAATACTTCACTCGTTTTCGAAACGCTACGCACATTCAAATTGGTAGACGCACATTATTGGCAGACGATTTTTTTTCTAACAAAAAATATAAACTTGAGAGAACATTTTATTTTTTATTGATGCATTTTCTGAACTATATTTATTTATTAATTTATTTGTTTTTTTTCTTCATTTATTACTACACTGCAAAAAGTGAACCGTTGTTTTTACAGACAGCCGAGGTTCCAGTTTAAAACTGTAAAATGCACAGTAATAAACTGTAAAACTGCAATTTTATTTTCTTACAGTAAAGTTAAAAATTTTAGTTTATTGCCGTAAAATTTGGAAATATTATGCAGTAAAAACAACAGTATAATACTGGCAGCAGAGGTTATAGTTTAAAAATGCAAGGTAAAAAACTAAAATTAGCACTTTTACAGTTTAGTACTGTAAAACTAGCTGCATTATACTGTAAAAACAAGCATTCATTTTTTACAGTGTACGCGGGATATTCCATTATCCGATATTTAAAAAAAAATCATTACAACGGTTTGGTACAGTGAAAATGTATTATATTGAGCAGGATATCCTTTTAACCCATTAATGCCTAGCGTCCCTTTTTAGGGACGGTCTAAAAAAGGTCTGAATTTCCCCCAAATGAACATTTCAACCAAATAATAGTGTTCAATGAATACCTTGGTATTGTTTCAATTCGCTATTAACAGATTGCAGCACATAACCATTGTAAAGTGGGTTCTGTAGCCGTTTTAATATGATCTTTATCAAAGTACACATGGATAATATGCATGTGTGGAAGCAGGGGTGCCTACGGGGTAGGAATATAGCGCAAGTTGCGCCATCAAATTTTTTTAGGGGGGGGGATTTTTTAAAACTAATTTATTTATTTATTTAAATTATTTATTAATTAATTTTTTTAACCGACTTCAACAAAGGAGGAGGTTATACAATTCGTCAGAGAAATTTTTTAGTGTAAAGAAATGAAAACTCATTGCTGATATACATATTAAAAAACAGTGGCGTCCCCACCACGCCACTGCTTTTGCACACGTGTCGGAACCACGTGGACCTTCTCAAGGAAACCAAATCTCGTTCTGAATCATGAGGGATGAATTAGAACAAAAAAACGGTTTCGAAATCCCCCATCCCCTTTTGGGGGGGGGGGAGAGATGACAAATGTTATAGAAAGTCTTCGGAAAAAGACGAGAGGGGGATGAACGCTTTTGCTTTTAAGATGGAAATAAACTGACTGGGGATGGATTTGCACAAATGGAATTGATGGAATGAATGGAAATTGAAGTAAGCAGTGCAGACTGGTCCATTTTTAAAGTTGTTTCGACTTGGAATTTGTTTTTTTGTGCATTGTTTTTTCGTCAACTTTGTATGCATAAATTAGCACTAACATTGATTTAAAAATGAAATAAAAAAAAAGTAATTTGAACTCTAAAAGATTCCCCCTACGAACCCCAAAGATTCAATACACCACTCGTTTATTCCGTCCATGAACTTCAGTTTCGTGCTAATTATGCACTCATCAGCATGGAATAGGAAAGCAACCGAGGTGGAGGCAAAAATCCTCTTAAAAAAGCAAAAAGAGCCAACAAAAACTGGTAGCTAACGTGAAATTAGAAGTGCGGTCGATCGCTGGTGTTCCAATTTCACATTAGCTACCAGTTTCTGTTGGCTCTCTTTGCCCTAACAGAGGATTTTTGCCTCCAACTCGGTTACCTTCCCACACCATGCTGACGAGTGCATAATAAGCACGAAACTGCAATCCATGGACGGAATAAACGAGCGGGCGGTGTATTGCATGTTTCCGTCTCAGCCCTGGCTTAGGGGCGGTTCCTTACTGCTTTATACTAAAAAGATTATTTGCAATTATTAAAAAAACAGCAGCAAATGTTTTAAAAAAAATACTTGGATTTCGAAAGCATGTAAGAAAAAAAGTACAATTTCTACAACAAAATTTCAATTCAAAAGTGCCATTTTAATCGGATGAAAGAAGCTGTAATCTGTAAGCGCCCTGCCCCTTTTTTCGTCTTAGGAATCACTAAGTAGCTCAACACTTTTCCCTCAGGAACAGTTTGATATTTTTTCCCTAGGGAGCAATTTTCACGGTCTTTGTACAATAAGGGCTGGTAAAAGCATTAACCCATTTATGCCCAATTTTTTTTAACAATGTTTTTCAATTTTTATCTGCTTAAAACTCTTAGGGCCATGCTCCACATCAGCGTAAAACGCGACCGAAACTGAAGGCAGAAACTGAAAATCCGGGTACTTTCCATAGGAACACCATTGAATCCATTTTACGCTTCTGCCTAATTTTTCTGCTTTACGTCGATGTGGAGCATGGCCCTTACTTGGAATGGTTTACATACATTTTAGGCTTAAAATCGTTCGCCGGTGCCATATTTATTAAGTTATTTGACGTCCTGTTTATGGGATATTTTGCAGATATGTGAGCAAAATACGACCTTACTTGACTTTACTTTTGCAACAGAAGGCATCTCTGATCCATTTTAAGCAAATCATTTTAAAGTAGTTTGATTTTATGAAAAAAAAGGTCGCAAAAAAAAAACTTA
>JAXGGA010018909.1:0-21142 GCA_038373865.1 Uloborus plumipes | reverse complement strand
GGTAAGCATCAGGGAGTTAACCTTTCAATGCAACTCCTTTTGCATCAAATTAAAAATAGACCTTTTTGATAATGGCCCTTTGTCTCTCCTTGCTCAAAAAAAAAAAAAAAAAAAGTCACAAATTTTAAAGTTGTATAGAATTCCGTTTTGCTTTGAATCCTGTAACAAACTAATAGCTCTAGTTTTAAAAGCATTTTTTCCCTAACCCTCTTCGGACAAAACAACTCAGACCATGCTTTAGCTTTGAGCATGCTTCTTAGCAGGAATTGCACTCAACAGCATTTTTCAGAACACCAATTTTTTGCAAAATAATTGTGATTTTTTTTAAAATATAAAAAGGAAGAAAATAAGTTTTCAAATTTGATTACCTTTATGTTACACAAGGAATAGGAAATACTTTCTGATTTTCTTAGGTAAAACCTTCTGCTTATTTATGCATGCGTCAGGTCTTCTCTGATCTTACCAGAATAGGGGTGATAGGTAAGATGACAATAAGGGGAAGAATAATAAGAAGAATTTTGAGCCGTATCAAACAACGATGAACGATGCCAATTTCAAACACATAGTTTAGTTGAATATGTCAAAAGGGTAGCAAATGCAAGTTTTAAATTGAAAACTTTCAGGAAGTTTTCATTCACAACCCATCACCCCTATTTTTAAGTGGAATGGTTCCCTAGTGCTAGGCGTGGTTTTCACGGACGGATATTATAGATAAAATTGTTTGTACACTCAAATTCGAGTTTCTTCGTACAATACCAGCAAGAAAATTGTGTAACAAAAAAAAGGACATTTTAATTTTTTGAGTTTTTTACTCATTTTAGGAAGGGTCCAGCCTCTCTGACCCTCCCCTTGGTACAGTAAAAAACTAGCCTTAAAATGAGTTATCAAGTTTTAAAATGAAAAAGTTTTCAAAATCTTTTTCAAAGGATGCAGTCACTTGAGAAACAGTAACAGTATACATACCTTTTGCGGTGTACTGACTTGGCCGTGGTGGCCCGATCGGTAAGGCATTGGACTCGTGTCCGGAGGGTCCCGGGTTCTATCCCAGCCGATCAAAGATCCACCGTCTTGATTAATGGTGGCTGGGAGGCGTTAAAAATGTCGTGGTCACAAAGTCCTCCAAGTGAAACGATACCTCTGGCGGTGCTGGGCCTAGGGTTTGCTCGACCCTAGGTTCTGGTTCAAAATTAAGAACAGAGCGCTCTTCAAAGCCCTATCCCGGTTAAACCACGAAGCTGTGGTAGGTACGGGGGACCCTGGAGTGTGAAATGAAATGAATGGTGTACTGACTTGTTGATTAAGTTTTTGAGGTGTTAAATTTTGTAAGAGAATATTTTCAAAAGTTAATTGTTTCAGAAGGCAGGTTTGTTTGACCGTATTTTGTTCATGCAAAATGCAGTGAACTCTCACTTATGTGCCGGCCCAAGGGACCAACAGAAAAAGGCGCATAAGTGAGGGTAATGTGAGGCATAAGTGAACAAGCCTATTTAAATGGCTAAAACGCAACATAGTTTCTAATGAGAGAACGAATAAGAATATTTCTATAGAAAAGGGACATATCACCGCGGTTTGGCAATTATTGTAACGTAACTACAATGATAAAGAGAAAAAAATTGTAGCATACCTAGTTAAAAACTATTCCCTTTAAAACAATGCATAATAGGTAGTTGTCCCTTTCCGAACTCTAGTTCAAAACTGCCTTCCATGAGCAATAAAGGCGAAAGATTAAAGAGGAAAGTGAAGAAAAATACTTATTTTTTAAAGAAAATAAATTACATTTTTTACATTTTAGGAAAAATTCGGTGCATAAGTGAAATATTTATCTTTAGAGCAACACATAAATGAATTATACTATCATTATTTTGCTATGGAATGTGCTGGGACCATTCAAAATCGTTGTATAAGTGAAAAAGGCCCATAAATGAGGCGGCGTATAAGTGAGAGTTCACTGTATGCATTTTTTGTTTCTTCTCCAGTGGAGAATGGGAAAGAAGGACATCACAGATGGTTATCTGGGCGGAAAGGAAAAATGGCGCCTGTACGAGTGTTCTGTCGTACGTCATGAATGTACTCCCTGAGGGCAGCTTGACTTTCGAGAAGAAGCTGAAGGGGAGAGTTTATCCATTCTCTCTGCAATTACAGCTGGAGGACATCACTGGTTTCTGGGTTCACATGGAAAAAAACAGGTACAGTGCACTAATAAAAGCACTTTCCTTTAATAAAATCAGTATTGCTGTTTCATAAAATCAAGTTTTTGGAAAGCGTATGTTAACCCTACACTGCATGGTTTTTTGTGATTTGAAAGAACTATATATATTTTTTAATGTAATAAGAAAACATTGAAAAACATTTTTAAAAATTTAATTTTGAGAATAGATGGTTATATTTGCTTTAAAGACACCTAATACTTGCTTTTTATGTTTGAGTTGCCTTATGCTTTGTCATAAGGAAAAATAGTCCATGTATCCAATTGGCAACGCTATGCAGTGTAGGGTTAGTAGTTTTAAAAACGACAGTTATAATTATGTTGAAAATTGCCCCACAGACATAATAAATTTCAAAGCTATGTAGCACCAAGAAGTGGAAGAGTACTGGAAGATGAAGAAATGCATGCCAAATTTGCACTCTTCAATGTATATACAATTTCTGGTAATCACATATCTATATATCAGGGAGGAAAATCTTCCGCGGATCCGCGATATTCCGCTTTTCGTATTTTTTCTTTCTTTCCGCGATCAAAAAATTTATGTTGCATCAAGTTTAGAAAAAAAAAAAAAAAAAAAATACACTTATTATAAAACTGAAGCTTAAAACAAGTTGATTTTAAGTAGTAGAGGTTGAAATGATTTCCAACTTCCAAAATAATGGAAATGTTTTTAGGATGCAGCATTATTGAAATCTCACTTCTGACCTGCAAGTATCGGCGAACTACGTACTCTATTTTGACATGCTGCTCAAAACAAAAGTTTAAATTGTAGAAGGTAGAAATTAAGAAAGTTCAGCCAAAATACCGTAAAGTCGGGTTACTTGGACCCACAAGGAGGTTACTTGAGCCCACAGTAAAATGATAAAATCTGGGTTCGGTACTAGCATTAGAGACTGCAGAGTGCTTCTACCTAGAGGAGAAACGAGGAACTACGTGCAAGTCTTCAACTATTAAGTACCAAACCTAGATTTTATCATTTTACTGTAATGGGCTCAAGTAACCCGACTTTACAGTATTCGAGATCTTTATCAAAAAATTAGGAAAAGTATTTTGGAGAAAAATAGTTTAATAAATTTAAAATGTATTAAAATAACTAAAGACAATGCAATATTAATTAGAATTTATTTCTTGAGATACAACGTGTCTAATTCCTCAAAAATAGCAACCCCCCCTTTTTTCTCACATTGTTGTGAATGACTTAAAAATAAATTATGAATGAGCAATTAAAAAGTTTTTAAAATATTTACTTTCGATTTCACAGAGCAAATTTAGAGGAAATCTTGCATGACTAATTTCGCATAATATGGAAAAAAAATCTATCCGAAGTTTAAACCGCGCAATTTTTCCTCTCTTTTGACATTGAGCTGTTTTCATCCCTGTTATATACAATACACCGCCAGCTCGTTTATTCCAACCATGGACTGCTTGGAATAAACAAGTTGGCGGTGTGTTGCATGTTTCTGCCTTAGCCCTTGCTTAGGGGCGGTGCGGTTACTTACTGCTAAATATCTATACGCCAGTATTTGAAGATCCGTCTGCAAATAAAAATGTAAATTTTATTTAGTTTTTACTGTATTTGAAACTTTTAAAACTACATAGAAATACAGTAATTTATTTATTTTTCAGATAATTGATGTTTGAAAACTTTTTCTTTGAGTGTAGGTATGATGGTTTATAAAATCATTCGCTTTTTAAAATCAAATGTCCTCAGGACAAATGTGATTTTAATAAGCTGCGGGCACTGTAATTTCAAGAAAGGGACTTTGGTTGGTTTTTGGAGATGTTTCAGACGCTGTTGATTGCAATAGGTTTTTTCCCTCTTTTCAGTTGCAGAAAATATGGGAAAAGCAAACTAATCATCAACACGGTGTATGCATCGGAGGAGGTGCGGAAGAACGAAATTGTTATTCCGTCCAATGCTTCAGTTTTAGATGTGAAGTTATTCGAAGATGAAGAGGTTTATCTGTTGATACTTTTCAAATCTGAAGGTATGTTTAGTCACTTCTGCATGGGTGTGTGCATTTTTCTGACTAATTTTTGACTTCAAAATTATTTTCGTTGTAATTTGAAATTGAAATATGAAAGAATATTGAGTCCTTGCAAGTAACATGAAGTAACAAATGGTAGGAATATTTTTCTCTATTAAATTTATTCTTAACATTTCAAAACTTTTTGCAATTTTTCCATTGAATAAACATGTTACCTTAGCTTCATCCTTATTTTACTTCAAAGCCCATTAAAAAAATGATAAATGCCTGCTTTTGAAATTAATTCTTTCATAAGTTATCTGAGTCGACCTTTTAGTGCATAACGAACATCTTCCAACATTGCGACATCTGTCCCAAACAAAAATACCTTTCCTGAAATATTTTTTTCAAGCTGTCTGCATGTCATTCATAAAGCTTTTTCTCCATAACTGACATATTACTTTTTTTTTTGTATTTAGTTTTGGATGAAAAGATCCACATCTATGAGTACCAGGCAGAAAACAACAGCTGGGCGATGCAGCAGGCGTTTCACCCCGACATCCCTTCTGCGTATGACTTGATTTCCGAGGAGGGGGGGCAATTCCCTTTTCGTCTGGCAGTTGCATCAGAGGCACCAAATTCTTCCATATCTATTTATACTTGGGTGGACAAAAAGGTGATCTATGCAGCTTTCAAAAGATTGCAATGTAAAGTTTTAGTTTAATCTTTTTTGGCTTCTCAAGTTGATCCTCTTCTTCAGGTTCCGAAAATATCGGGATAGTTTTGAAAATATCAATATTTTGAGATGTGTCAGATATTTTGATATGTATCCAATATTTTCAATCGCCTCAAATTTAAGTAGTTAAATAATCAAAATCATTGTTTAATTTCTTCTATTATTGTAACATCCAGACTGAAAAGTAATGTGTCTTTCTTCATTATATCTAAATCTACATTTTGTGTAAAAATTTACATACTTTAAATGGTATTTTTTTAAAAATGACGTTTACAACCCTTTGTGAAATGCAATAATTTAATATTATGAAAATAAAATATAACATAACTTATATTGATGTTGACTGATCTGTCAAGCACAAAGTTTAAGCACAAAAGTCGTATTTGCACTTTTTATCGAAATTGAGTTGTCGCTGCCAGATGTATCTTTGTGACGTTTTTTTACCTAAATACAACATTATATGGTCATTTGAGAACGGTGAATTAAAAAAAAATTCTGAAAAAGTATTATCTGGATCAAATACACGGTGGAGCAAAACTGTAAAGAGTAATATCTCAGTTTGAGCCCAACAACAGATACCACTTTTGCGCTTAGCAGGGCAGTATTATATTGAATGTTGAATTATGTTTTCATATTCTCTATGAAAACTGGATTCATATATCCCTGTAAAACTCGCAGTATTATATACAAGATCAATGTGTGTGTGTGTGTGTGTGTAAAATATCATGTAAATTTACTAGATGAAAAAGTGAACACCATGTATTAGTATAATTTGTTGATGATTGTGAATTGCAATGTATATGTTTTACAATTAATATTTTACTTTAAATTTTATCTATTTTAATTGAGTTACTTTAGCATTAGTTGCGTTGCTCATTTTTATTTTGCTACCAATTTTTACAATTATATAACTTAAAAATTAAAAAATAGGCATTCATGAGACTTTTGCTTTTCTCCAACCAATGTTTAATTCAAGTAGGCACTTATAATTCACATTAAAGTTGTTACATTACTAATAATTCTATGAATGAAAAATGAATATTATATTACTTGTTAGTTTTAGTTATAAATTAAGAATATTAAACTATATGGACAGCCCTTTATATGATTGATATAATTTTTATATTGCATATGTCATTTTTCAAAAAATAAATATCGAGAATATCAAAATATCATGATATTTTTGAAATAAATATAGGATATTATCGACTGATATACATTGGCAAACCCTGCTCTTTTCTTCCGACTATTGGAAGTTATTGGTAAGTTCCTGTAGTGTTCATCTTGTTCTGGTGTTTCAGTTTGAGCTGTTTATCCAGCATGCCAAGCCGGCCATCAGCGCAGTCCTGTGGGTGCAGACCGAGAAAGAGCTTTGTCTGTTGCTGGCCCGAGCGAACAGCACTCTCTCGAGGGAGAGGGGGCAGCCGCAGACTTCCCTAGAGGTCCTGGAGGTATTGGCCCTGGCTGACGATCTCGTCCTAGATCACACGGTCAGCATTCACAATGTCCAGGCTCTCAAGAAGTTCACCTTGGATGGTAAGAGGACTCTTCATAAAATCCTATAAATTGATGGCCTCGAATTCAAAGAATCCAAGGTATCTGTTAAAGTCGAAGCTCCCTTCTCGTTGGACTGATTCATTATGGAACAGATGCATGATCAATGCAAAGAATAAGAGTTCATCAAATTGATAACAATATTTGTTTATTTCAAACTTCAAACATGGTTCGGCTAAAGAAACTATTGCAACTTAAATTCATTATAACATCAAAATAAACATTGCTGCGATAGGTGACTCCTCCTAATATTAAATACGCTCGGCATTATTTCATTCTTATGCTTGCTCAAATGGCAAAAGCAAAGCTGCCTCGAGCGAGTCGAGTCAACCTACGCGAGCCACTAACCAAAAACCAAACGTGAAATCAAAGTAAGCAAGTGCCGGTCTAACCCCCTACACCGCTTTTAATAGGACACGCACTTTACACTGTTGGGTCTAAAGACCTTTATTTTTGTTCCCAGACTCGCAGGGCTATGTATTATTAAAATTATAAGTACAAATTTAGTACAATAGTATAAATTTAAAAGTAAAATTAAAGCACGAACCTCATCTCCCCACGTTTAATCGATCACGCTGGCGCAGCACACTTCAAACCAATCGCGGCCATCTTCCAAATCAAAACATAAGAGTTGAGTTGTTGGTGTTCGGCTGCTGCATAGTTTTTCGAAATTCGGTCTGGTGTTTAGTGGAGGAAAAACCAAAGTGGCTCATATGCTAATGAGCAGGGCAGTACGGAAATCAAATGTGACGTCTGCTGACGCACCTACCACTATAAATAGCGGGCACTACCGATGCTCTCTCGCTTCTCTTCTCTTCGCTTTTCACCTAGTCAGCCTTGAGCTTGTGGTGCTCTCGCTGGTAGCTGCGTAGGCAGCGTGGTGCTTCCGATGATGTTAGCCATGCTTGGCTGGAATTAGGTGTGGTTGCTTGTAAACCCACTTCATAGTTTTTTTAAATTAAATGAGCTCAACTAGTTTCCGTTTTTAAAAGTTTCCAGCACCTGCTACAGCTTACCAAGTCCTGGACCATGAAGTAGTGATTAATTTGGCCAGGTGAAAATTGATAATTTATCTTATTGGTGGCCGGGTTCCATCGTTTAATGAACCCGGGGATGACTGCACTGAAGTCGGAGATCATTCAAGTTTTCGAGCATCGCCAGCTGACGGATAGTGCCAGCCTGTGAGTTCCGAGCCTGGGGCTCAAGTTGCCTGATTCCCGGGACGTGACATCCAATGCTGGAGATCCTACTTGGTGACATTTTTTGATAACATATTATCTACTGACTTTCACTACAACACTGTGCAGCCCTGTTGAATTGTTTTTTGAACTTTAACTTTAACATGTTTAAGTAATTAATAAATTTAAATATTCTTTGGAAATATTGTTTCTTAACTTGTCTCTTCACGGACACTATACGGCGCATTTAATCTTCATGGCTTTAACTTAGTTTTGTCTCTTAGAGACTTCAAACTAAATTTAAATTAAAACCATTAGTGGTAACCAAAGCCAACAGTGGTAGCAGAGCGTCAAGTAGCAGAAGCTATTAGGTCAAGTGTCCGTTTTTTGAAGAGCAAGTTTTTCTATTTCCAGGAATATGGATAGGGATTATCGAATAATTGTTAAACTGAATGCCCAAAATTGGCAATCCTGGTGTCGTAATATGAAAATGATCCTAATTGAAAGAGATCTTTGGGAAAATACCCAGACAAAATTGGGGGAAGCGGCAACGGCCGATGAAAAGAAAAAACGGGGCCAGGCAATGGCAATTATCTACCTGAACGTGGAGGAAGATATTAAGCATTTGATCAATGATTTGGAGGATCCCCACGAAATTTGGAATGCTTTAAAATTAAATTTTGAACCCCCATCTTTAGCCAGGATTGCTGCATTATGGGAACAATTTTTTTCAACTCGTATAAACGAAGATGAGTCAGTTGGCATGTTTGCCGCGAGGTTAAAAAGTATTCTGCGCCAGCTAGAAGACGCGAATTATAAAATGGATGAAAAACTAAAAGCTTTTCAATTAATTAGAAACCTTGGTCAAAACTTTAGAGGAATTGTTCAGACAATATACAGGTGGGACGAATCAAAATTTACTTTTTCAAAAGTTTTGGAAGAACTACTCGCTGAGGAGGGTAGGAATAAATTTTTGGGGGATGAATCTGAGAATTTCACATCGGGGGGAAGTACTTTTTTGACTCAAAAGAAACCTAACGTGGAGAGGAGAGGTTCAGGCTTTAAAAATAAAGTCTGTTTTTCGTGTGGAAAAAAAGGCCACATTTCTAATCAGTGTTGGAGCAAAAATAAAAAATGGAACCCCCAAAGAAATCGGAACTCCCAAAAGAAAAATATTCCTCAAGCAGCTATGCTCTGTACAATAAATGAAGTAGAGGCCCACAATACTAATGCAAATTTAAGCAATAATGATTTTCTTTTTGATAGTGGAAGCACGTTCCATTTCGCGAAAGATAGAAATTTATTTTGCGAATTTCAAGAAATTAAAAATACTAAGTTAGAAGTTGCTGTGGGCGGAGCTGAAGGAAAAATTGAGGGTGTAGGAAAAATAAAATTTCAAGTAATATCAGATAATGGCCCAGTAAATATTACTTTGAATAAAGTGTATTTTGCTCCATCACTGAGGAGAAATTTGATCTCAGCGTCAAGTATCGACAGTATGGGTTTCAAACTCAGATGGTACCCAGGCAGAATTTGTGTTTTTAATAAGGACAATGTTAAACTTTTCACTGCTCACCTGGAGGATAGACTTTATTTTGTAAAACCATCATGTTTTTTGTTCGATAAAAATATGCCTCAAGCCAATGTATCTGAAGGAAAGGGTTTAGACTTGGAATTGTGGCATAATAGATTTTGTCATATAAATTGTAATACTATTTTAGAAACTGAAAAACAAAATTGTGTCTATGGCCTACATATAAGTAACAGTAAAGTTAGCAGGTGTGAACCATGCATGTTAGGGAAAAAACGTAGGCGTTCGTTCAAACCCATCCCAGGACCTTATACAAAGGCCCCTCTTGAATTGATTAGCATGGATTTAATGGGACCCCTCCCACAGGAAAGTTTTAATGGTAAACGGTACATTTTTTCTTTAATCGATGATTTTTCAAGAAAAGCAACAGTGTTTTTCCTTAGAACCAAGGATGAAGCTTTTGATTATTTTGTGCGCTACCAAAGGCGGGTAGAGAGATTCTTGGGGAAGAAAATTTTGGCCGTAAAATCAGATAATGGGGGGGAATTTGATAATGAAAATTTTAAGAATCATTTCAGGAAAGAAGGGATTAGGATTGAACGAACGAACACGTATACACCAGAACAAAATGGAATGGTAGAAAGATACAATTTAACTTTAGCCAGTGCCATGAGAACTATGCTAAAATCAGCCGGGTTGTCCCAGGAATTTTGGACAGAGGCTGTAATGTGCTTTAACTACGTCCGCAATCGTACAGTGTTAAAAGGTAGGGGAAAAACCCCATTTGAGTTGTTCTGCGGTAGAATTCCTTCTGTGAAACATATCCGTAGATTTGGGTGCGTTGCCATAAGAGGCCTACCCAAGCATAAGTTAAAAAAATTCGACATGCGTGGGAAAAAGGGCATTATGATGGGATATGCGACTCAAACCAAAGGGTACAGAATCTGGGACGTAGAAGAAAGGCGAATTTTTGAAACCATAGATGTAATTTTTCTCGAAGATGAAAACTGGGGGGCAGAAAAAAATGCAAATTTTCAAAAGAAACAAAAAAGGGGGGAAAATTACTCTTTTGTGAGACCGCTAAGTGAAATAGAGTCCGAAAGGGAAATTGAAAATATTGGCTCACCAGCCCCGAGCAAAAGAATAGAATGGGTTCGGAAAGCAGTGAAGAGGAAAAAGGAAAAGAGGCACGATATATACTACGGGATAAAAAGGGATGATAAGGTAAAATTGAGGTCAGTTCCCGATGCTAAAAAGTATTGTGAAAATAACAACATTCCTTTTGACCCAAATTTTTTCAATTTTTCCACTAAAGACCCAACTTCAGGGGAGGTAGGTGAGATAGTAAGTGAGGATAGCGAGTCAGAAAATCAAAATGAGGTAACTCCAGAGGCAAACCTGACAGAAGTATTAATTCCTCAGTCTTATAGCCAGTGCATAAAAACCCCAGAAGTCGAAGAATGGAAACAATCCATGGCAGAGGAAATTAAAGTAATAAAACAGAGGGAGGTGTGGGAATTAGTCCCTAAACCTAAAAATAAACCAATCCTCAATAGCCGGTGGGTGTATGATATCAAAAGAAATGACAAGGGGGAGATTGCACGATTTAAATCGAGATTGGTAGTAATGGGAAACAAACAGGTAGCCAACGAATCCTACACAGAAGTTTTTGCCCCAGTTTTAAATTTTATCTTAATCAGAGTGTTTTTTGCAATTTTTGTCATTTTTCTCGGATGGAACCATTTTCAGTTAGACGTGAAAAACGCGTACCTTTACGCAGACCTAGAGGAAGAAATATATATGCGACAGCCGCAGGGCTTCATTGACCAAGAGAGGGAAAATTGGGTGTGTCATCTTAAGAAATCGTTATATGGGTTACATCAGTCGGGGAGAAACTGGTATGTCGAAATCGACACAGCACTCCAAAAAATGAATTTTGTAAAATTAAAGACAAGTAACTGTGTTTATACCCGTAACAAAGAAATATTTTTATTAATTTATGTAGATGACATCCTAGTTTTTGGAAAAAATGAAAAAATAATTAGGACTGCGGTAGATGATTTGGCCAGGGTATATGATATAAAGGAATTAGGAAAAACTAAAAATTTATTGGGGGTGGAATTCGAAGAAATAGGGGGGAAAATTTTTATACATCAAAATTCTTACATCAAAAAGATCTGTGAGGGTTTTGACTCGTACAAGTACCCATTTTCGACCCTCCCAATTGCGAAAGGCACAATTTTAACTAAGGAAGATTGTCCGAAAACGGAACAAGAAGTCCAAGAAATGGACAGGTTGCCTTTTCGCAACTTATTGGGATGTTTGTCCTATATAGCAGGGAAAACCCGACCAGACATTTCTTACGCGGTTAATGTACTTTCACAATTTCAGGCTAATCCGGGGAAAAAACATTGGGAATGTCTATTAAGACTTTTGGGATATTTAAAATACACAAATTACTATAAATTAAATTTAAGTGCTATAAACGAAATTGAAATTAACGGGTTCTCTGATTCTGACTATGCAGCTAATAGGGATGACAGAACTTCGATGGGGGGAATTATAGTTTATATTGATAAAGTACCGGTTTTTTGGAGGACAGCTAAACAAAAAAGTGTGTCGTTATCTACCATGGAGGCTGAATATATAGCGTTAGGGGAAACCGCAAAAGAAGTGGTATGGTTAAAAAGAATTTTAAAAGAAATATCCAAATTTAAAATACCGGGGTATAAATTTAACAAAACTATAATTAATTGTGATAATATTTCTGCCATCGATTTTTCAAAATCTCCCATAGAAAATAATCGAACTAAGCATGTAGCAGTCAGGTATCATTTTGTCAGAAACTTTGTTAAACAAAATGCATTTGAATTGAAATATGTTAAAAGCGGGGAAAATTCTGCTGACATTTTTACAAAGCCATTAACAAAAGTAGCTTTAGAAAGAATGTGCAAAATGATTTTTGGTGACTTTGATAACAAGAAAAGAGATGTCAAGAGTCAAATGAAATGTTGAAAGTTGTTGTAAATAAGTTCAAAGTTTTTCTAATGTTTCAAGGTGTTTTTTCAACTGTGTTTTTTTGAAAATTTTTAAAATTGATGTTTATAAGTGTTTTTTCAAAGTTTTAAGAATTGTAATTCACATGTGTTTTTTCAAAAAAAAAAAACTTGTTGCCCTGAGAGCCTGGGAAGGGGGGAATTGTTGGGTCTAAAGACCTTTATTTTTGTTCCCAGACTCGCAGGGCTATGTATTATTAAAATTATAAGTACAAATTTAGTACAATAGTATAAATTTAAAAGTAAAATTAAAGCACGAGCCTCATCTCCCCACGTTTAATCGATCACGCTGGCGCAGCACACTTCAAACCAATCGCGGCCATCTTCCAAATCAAAACATAAGAGTTGAGTTGTTGGTGTCCGGCTGCTGCAGAGTTTTTCGAAATTCGGTCTGGTGCTTAGTGGAGGAAAAACCAAAGTGGCTCATATGCTAATGAGCAGGGCAGTACGGAAATCAAATGTGACGTCTGCTGACGCACCTACCACTATAAATAGCGGGCACTACCGATGCTCTCTCTCTTCTCTTCGCTTTTCACCTAGTCAGCCTTGAGCTTGTGGTGCTCTCGCTGGTAGCTGCGTAGGCAGCGTGGTGCTTCCGATGATGTTAGCCATGCTTGGCTGGAATTAGGTGTGGTTGCTTGTAAACCCACTTCATAGTTTTTTTAAATTAAATGAGCTCAACTAGTTTCCGTTTTTAAAAGTTTCCAGCACCTGCTACAGCTTACCAAGTCCTGGACCATGAAGTAGTGATTAATTTGGCCAGGTGAAAATTGATAATTTATCTTATTGGTGGCCGGGTTCCATCGTTTAATGAACCCGGGGATGACTGCACTGAAGTCGGAGATCATTCAAGTTTTCGAGCATCGCCAGCTGACGGATAGTGCCAGCCTGTGAGTTCCGAGCCTGGGGCTCAAGTTGCCTGATTCCCGGGACGTGACATCCAATGCTGGAGATCCTACTTGGTGACATTTTTTGATAACATATTATCTACTGACTTTCACTACAACACTGTGCAGCCCTGTTGAATTGTTTTTTGAACTTTAACTTTAACATGTTTAAGTAATTTATAAATTTAAATATTCTTTGGAAATATTGTTTCTTAACTTGTCTCTTCACGGACACTATACGGCGCATTTAATCTTCATGGCTTTAACTTAGTTTTGTCTCTTAGAGACTTCAAACTAAATTTAAATTAAAACCATTAGTGGTAACCAAAGCCAACATACACTACAACGCATGTCCTGTAAAACGGAAGCCGCGATCTTCGACTGAGTGATCGTTCTCGAACATTCTATACGCCCAAAGCGCGGGAATAACTACGTCACAGCGTATGACATCACAGCGGTAGTCACGCCGGAAACTAGGAGTCAAATCCAACTGGCGGATAGCTTTCATTCAGCCGTGTGTTAAACTTTAGTGATCAAAACAAAAGCACGTAAGTCTTATCATTTGTATTTAGATGAGGTGATGAGAATACTTACATGATAAGGCATTTTATGACTATCATAAATTCCTCCGACTTGTGCATGGTGCTTAACGCTCAAGGTTTTTCAACTTCTAAGTACTCAAGGGCTGCAGTTGCAGTCAAAGGTTCATTGTTGGGCCATGATAGTCCTGGAGCTTGCAACATCAAATTAAACAATTTTAAGACGTCTGGCTCTTTAATATATATTTCCCTATGCTATTCTAAGCAGCGTGCGCAGAGTCTGGCAGCCGAGAGTGGTTGCATTTTTTATGGCGCATCACACTTGTACTGGAAAAAATTGCTTTTAAAGTCATTTTTAAGAAATTTCACGTCAAATCGAATCATAAAGTTTTTGACTAAAAATTTCTGATTTTAACAAAAATTAATGTGAAGGACGCATATGACGAGATGAACAATCCTGCCAAGTTTCAGATTTTTACTTCAAAAATTGTATGAAATACAGAGCTGTTAAAAAATGAAAAAAGAAACCAAAAGATTTTGCATGTAACTTCTTTTTTAATTATCGTAGAATAAAATCTCAAAAACCATTGTAAAGGCAAGAAATAGAGCTTTCCATCCATATACTTCAAACACGCCAGGGTCCCCCGTACCTACCACAACTCGTGGTTTAACCGGGATAATTACGTGACCTACTTACGACAGGTTTAAGTTTCTAATTTCCCCAAAATGTTAAAAAAAATCACTGTTTTTACCAGCAAAAGTGTGATGCGCAGTAAAAAACGCAACCACTCTCTGCTACCAGACACCCCACATGTTGCTTGGAAGAGCATACATAGGGAAAGTCACATTAAAGAGCCAGATGTCTTAAAATTATCACTCAAAAACGTTGCCAGCTCTTAGACTATGGCTACTGTAGTGACCAAAATACTTTTTTGTGTAGGGCATTGCAAAGGGTACTTGTTGCATTTTATTGGGAAATAACAGCAAATTGCATTGTTAATGTGCATAAATCTTTTGTTTCCGAAATCCAGGGAATGTGTGAAAGACTCTCTTGGTCAAACAAATGACTGCCCCCCTTTTAATTCGAACTGAATATGCCTTGGTCTTGAGCTAAGAAAACTAAAACTGAATAACATATTAGAAGATATCTTACCGATTTGGTGGAAAAGTAGGTCTTTTAGAAAGACTTCTCTATCATCTTGCAAAATAGGGCTCACCATAAAATGCAGCATACTCTTAAAGCTTTACTTGTGTTTTGGGGGAGATATTTGTTCTTGCCTGCCGGAGGCATTGGTCGGTTGTGGTACGTGTCCTTTATGATAATCACTATTTTGCTAATAGCTGCTCATCAGTAACCCTACACTGCATAGCGTTGCCAATTGGCTACATGGACTTTTTTTTACTTATGACCATGCATAAGGCAACTCAATCATAAAAAGCAAGTATAAAGTGTCCTTAAAGCAAATCTAACCATCTATCTTCAAAATTTTTTTAAAACTGTGTTCCAATGTTTTCTTATTACACTAAAAAACATATATATGTCTTTCAAAGAACAAAAAATCATGCATTGTAGACTTAAAATTCTCCGAATGTTTTTTTCAGGGGAAATATTCGTACTAGCCTGCAGCAGGAAGCTGCAGGTGGTTTATGTCCTCTGGCTCAGGGGCCACAATGGCTTCCAGATTGTGCAAGAAGTCCCTGCTCCCGGGGTTGTGGGAGCCCTCCTCTTCACGACAGAAGATGACGATGTGATGCTGGCTGTCAACTCGGACACCGGCCACACCAGGACTCTGAAAGCCACGATCAAAGGAGACCGCTTTTCGGAAGATTGATTGCTTTGGCTGCGTCTTTTCCCAAGAATTTTATGTACTGAGCTGTGCTAAAGGGGAGGCAGTTACTAAACAATTTTTCAACTGTTAGAAGAAAGATAAGATGCCACATTTTTAAATCAATAATTTTAGTACACTTTATTTTTTGATGGATGCCATTTTATTTTATGCTACTTTTAGCCTATTTGTTTCATAGCAAAAGTTTGTGTTTAAAATATGTAGATTTAGTCTATTTTATTCAATTTATTTTATGCCTGAAAAGGCCTTAAATATATTGTCATTTGGTAGAGTCAACCGGACTATAATCCCCTTTGATTTTTACAGAAGTAAAACAAATATACGCTAGAAAGGAAGAAAAAATGAAATCTCAGTATTTTCAAATTTTATCTTTTTTTTTCCAAAAAACTGAGATGTCTTTGTAACAGATGTAAAATAATTACACCAAAGATAAGTTATGAAATTTGATTTAAATGTGTAATTGATGCCTGATTTTCCATCCTCCACAAAAGACTAATTTCTTAGTAACTATTTTAACTAACACACATATACACTCATGCAAAGATTATGCTTACCCCTCTTTGTTTTTTTCTTGTGGCAAAAGTTGAAATTAAGTGCCTAGATTCTTTGTGGTGAATATTGTTATTTTAATAAAATGAAGAAAAATTTTAAAGCTGCTGTGCTCATTGGAATGTTGAATTTTTAGTTTCTTCCTTTCTTTTTAAACTCATTACATGGTTGGATTTTTTGTAACTTGTTGATAGTTTTTGAACTGTAGCTGTCCTTTCTGGAAATTATGTAGTTTCATTTAATCCTTTGCTTGAAATTAAAAACGTTCTATGTCTGATATAAATGATTAATTAATTTATAGCCTGAAGTTATCAATTAACTTCTTATTTGCATACTTTTTTAAATATATTAATTTTGTTTAGTAAGCATTTCTACGGATCCCCCCTAGAAATTTTTAAAAAAATCATAAAAATAGAAAAGAATGTGGGCAATATTGTTAAAAAAATGTTTTTGTTTCAATAAGACTATTCACAAAATAAATGCATTAAAGAAAAATATAAATGGCACTATGGCTTCGTTTAAATGGTCTTAGGTATGTTATGGGAGGGGGGGGATTAGTCATCTTTTATTATTTGGCGACATTGGTGAGAATTTCAAATTTTCGTAATTGGAGCTCACATGCACCATATCCATGAAGTGTCCATATTAAATGCTCAGTTTCTTTGCTTTTGCGAAAAAGAACAGTTAATTTAAACTTTATAATGTTTAAGATGTAAACAATGAAATTTAAGATTAGTTTAAAGTTGAAATTTGAATTGGAAATAACACCAAGAATGTTTTTTCATTAACTGGTTCAACTATCATAATTTGAATTAAGTCTATTATAATTATTTATATAAAAGAGACAAGTTTCACAATTTCATTCTATTTTGTGTTTTGCTTTTAGCTAATCTATTGTTCTAAAATATTGATTCCAATTTTTTACATCTTTTCTGAGCATATGTGAACCTATGAGTTAGGGACTATACAGTTATATGATGACCTAAAAAAAAACCCCTGAAACACTAGCAGGAACCTCAAGCAAAGAGCTGCATGAAATTTATCAAAAATTATAAAAGGCACGAATAGAAATACATAAAAAAAGGAGCAACTTTAGATTTTACGGTATTATTTTCTTATATTGTAACAGCTTCTTTTCAAATAAGGATAATTCTGTACCTCAGAACCAGAACCATGTAAGTCCAAATATGGTGATTTTTGCTTTATTGCTTCATTGTATGTAGAATCTTATTCCACATCCACCCATGAGAATATTCTATAAAACAAATTCCTTCACAATTGTTTAGCATTATTAAAAGAGCAGAAGTCCCATCTTTTACATGTATTCGGCAATCGTTTTTGCCTTCTGCTGAACAGTTACGAAAATGGACCTATGTTAGTCTGGTTCTGAGGTACAGAATTATGAAATGTAACAATGCAAACAAATCCGATGACCTGAATGCGCAGAGAGTTTGGTCTCAAGCTGTGAGGATTTGAGAGTTGCATTACATGCTTCTCTAATAAAATGTTCAGCTGCAGATGAGTTGAGTTGTCTGATGTTTTTAGAAATTGTTGTTTCTAAATGAGTATTAATTTTCATGAGAACGTTTTAATCGGTTTCTCACTCTCAAGAATCATCTCATTTTATTGTGATATCTAGTTACTTTGGGCCTTCATTTGTTGAGTTTTACTGTTTTGATTTTATTCATGAGTTGTTTCACATAATCTTGTTAACATGTGTCATGTTGTTGAAATAATAATAAAACATTTATTTAAAAAAGTCCATTTATTACTATTCAAAGTCAGTTCAAGTAGTTTGGATAATGGAGGATACACACTTTCATTAAGACAAGAGCAAAACCTTTGCTACTAGCTTTCTGATTACATCATTTATTACGCAAGCCATAGCATTCAAAACAATTTTCATCAGAAGTAAGCAAATCAGAAATTGCTTACCTCTTTTTATGCTACATTGCATCGGTTCTTTGACGTCAGTAGGTGGGTTAATCAGTTCACTGAACTAAACACATCTAAATCATAAAATCGAAACACTCAGAGGCCTGAAAGAAGGACTAGACAAAACTGCATTTAACTAACTATATTACTATATAATTACAACATATTTGCAATTTAAGATGAACATATCAGAAATTTCGACACAGCATCAAGGAGTAATACTTAACAGTTCACAGTTTGAAACATCAATAACTCTCACCATCCAAAGTTCGGATAAGTAATTCAGATTCTAAGTAGATGACTCATTCAGCAAAAGAGGGAAAAGGGGGGAGGGAGATCGGCTGTTCTCCACATCATTCAATCTGCATAATTAAATCAGCATGCTAATTGAGTATATTGATTAACTAACATTAACACTAGATTGCCCAAGAAGTGATTTTGAATGCTTGGGCGATATATAACATTTAAAATCGGAAAGAAGTTTTTATTAAATCTGAGGGTTTGATACCCACCGCCCCCTAATCCGCGGGTACAGTGGGTACTTGGATTTGTTCCATGTCATCTGGTCACCAGCGAAAAAAGCAAGGGGTATTTACCTCAGCAAACTTGGGTTTCCGGGGGGCTGTATAGATCTGTACGATATGACCAACAAAGGGTGGATCTGGAAATGTTTCGAGGGAGAGGCGATTTATTACATTACGTATCCTTTACTATGCATTCTGGTTTATGAATGTTGACCTCATTTGTTTTGGACTTCAATTGCGAAACATATCTGGAGGAAAGCCTTAAACTTCTTTTCCGCCACCATCAAAAATAGTCTGAAAATGTCTTTTTGAACTTCAATGTTGAAAATTTACCGGTGGTGAGTCCCTCAAGTGAGGGGTGATGGCCCTCACCCTTTACCTTTGTATCTGTCCCTGTGACCAGTTGAAGCAACCAGATAGTCGGCGCCGAAACCGGGGTGTCGGCCGCCCGCTTGCAAAAACCTAATGTGCCGCCCCTGTACGGAATTTTTTATATTTTGACTAACACTTATCGGCCTGATCCATCTTATTTCAAATTGATGTATCGGAGTCAAAGTTGAGGAAAAACAGAAAAAAAAGGATGGATTTATCAAAAGTAAGAAAAATGGTATGATGGGTCTCGGCGCCCGAAAGACCTCGCGCCCAAAAGCTGGGCGCCCAATGCTCTTGCGCCAAAAAAACCTCGCGGCCAATCGTCCGCGCCAAAAAGCCGGCGCCCAAACTTCCTAGACCGGATGGGAAACTCTTTTTGTACAATTTATTGTTCTAAAGAAAGTAATAGATACCAAAAATTACAAGTCTTATATTATAAACGCATGTTATTCTGTCTTCGGTGACATAAGAGGAAGGTGCCACCAGAGCCTGATCATTCTGACATTGGATATGGGGCACATTTCTATTTCAGGGCCCCTACCCCCCTTCTCATATCAGTTACGAGTAAAAAAATTCTTATATTGCCAGAATGAAAAAAAAGTTTTGTGCAAAGATCGAACTTAAAAAAAAAAAAAAAAAAAAAAAAGCTTTCAACTTATTAGTAGAAAAATATACGTCGACATGCACAGTAGGCTTTTAATAATAATAGTAAAATATACAGTAGGCATTTAAATAGTATTTAGGAGGCATTGAATAAAGTAAGGATTTTTGGGCCCCTGAAATCTAAGAGGAGGGGCCAGTGCCCCGCGTGCCCTTGCGGTAATCAGGCTCTGGCCACTAACATGTAAATACATCGTTTCCCAAAGCCTGAGGGGAAGCAATTTACGCCCCTAACCCCCTTAAATAACAGGCCTGGTTTACAAAGTTTATCTTAAACAAAACTTTCAATTAAGAAAGCAATCAGGCTGATAAAACTGAAGCAGAAAATAAGGTCCGTACCTTGAACTATTTGAAAGTCGAATTTCTTCTGAAATCTCAAAAGTCCGGTATAATAGGGACCGGATTAATGAGAGTTTACTGTTTTCTCTATTATGCTAATATTAAAATTTTGCTGGATCAATAACATGGAAAATTCAAAATTTATAAATTGTTTGTACTTTATAATTTATGAAATAAGATTTGAACTTTGGAAGGCATTTGACCCGGTTCTTATAGGATTAATTTTCAATAAAATAACAGTTTTATGCAGTTACTCTCAGGCAGCGTAGTCTTGGATGCAATAAACAAAATTTAAAAATTCATCAAAGAGGTAGCGAGAATACAAAACGTAGAAGTTTTTTTTTTTTCATTTTCCTTAACTGACCTATCTCCTACTCTTTTTTTTAAATTTATTTTTTTATTTTTTTTAAAAGTTCGGAACAATCTGCAGCAGTTCATCAAAGCCGCAATAGATGGCAGCATCAACTCCTAAATATGTTGTATTTTAGCCGGTTCCATCCTTTTTTTTTTGAAATTTAAATATTTCCGGTGACAGAACTCTGACTGAAGCGAGCAAACTAAAATTTTTTCGGGGTGGGGGGGGGGGATTCTGAAAATGAGCGATTTTAGGGAATTGCGTTAAAAATGTTTCCAAACCGAAGTCTTAAGTTTCGAAATAAAATTTGTGGTGATGAAAGATTTTAAAGGGGGGGGGGGGGGGGGGAATCTGAATTTTCTTTTACATTGAAGCCAGTTTTTCGTTTACTTTGTGATCTTAGAAAATCGGGTGCTCCCTTGAAAAATTCTAAAATTGAGGCTTGAAAACAATTTTATGCTATCCCTTGTGACGTTAAGTGAAAGAAGCTCCCAGGAAAAGTTTTGAATAGAAACTATGAAAACGCTATTGTAGGCTATCTGTTGTGATATTAGAAGCTTAAAAGTTCAGTGTTATCCTTTAAAAGATATTCAGAGTTGAACTTTAAAATATGGCTCAATTTACAATTTTTGCCGATGTTATTCTATTGAACTATTTGGGTTTAATTAGGAATGGTAATAAGGAGGAAAATAAGAGTAGTCATTTCAACAATTTTGATTCAAGAAATCGTAAGGGGTTGAATAAAAACAAGTTGAGCATGCTTAAGGTTTTTTATACCAATGCTCGCAGTATTAGGAACAAGATGGAAGAATTAAAAAGCATAATCACAAATGAGAATTTGGATGTAATTGGAGTTACCGAGACATGGGCTACCAAAAATGATGATGATTTATTGTGTATTCCTGGG
>JAXGGA010018908.1:0-21145 GCA_038373865.1 Uloborus plumipes | reverse complement strand
AAAAAAACGGTGGAAGGTGACAAACCTGAGATATAGTGAGTTGAAAACAGACGATTTTTCATTAAAATGATTTTGATAGACAAGTTGGACGGCAATATCTTTTACAAAATCAATATTTAAGCTTTGCAGCTGCAACCCGTTAAAAACAAGTACTTTGACTATAGGACTACAAAGTAAGAACTTTTAAATCGTTTTGTTTTTCACTTATGAAAACCCAATATATAGGGGAAAAAATTGCGCACCGCGTTTTTTCGCAAGTTCTTATACTACCGTCTAAAACACACGAATACGTTGAATCTCACAACGCAAAATGTAAACAAACCGAAGTCGCTGCGCATGCTCCAACTCTCGCCTGTGCTAGCGAAAAGTTAGGTTGTGCTTTTTTTTTTTTGGTAACAACAAAACCTCTCGTCGAAAATAGCGATTCCCTTAATCCCTTCAGCCCTTTTTTAGGAAGTTTTTCTCTTTTCTTTCATTGATGGCGTATTTATTTTACATAGACGACATTCAATCACGCTTCAAAATATTTATTTAGAAACAAGCCGAAAGCTTTCAACACAAAACGACCATTTTTTCACTTTTCATTTATATGCAAAAAATTTTCAATTAATTGCAAAAATTATAACTAAAAATAATTTAAATTTAAAAAGGTTTAAATTTTCCTTAATAATTTTTTTGATGTGGCATTGCATTTCAAGTTATACTTTTAAACACATTTTTTATTTGAAAATTTCTTTTTTTTTTAAATTGCTTTGTTGCACTTTATTTGTTTTATAATTAAAAAAGTAATCCAGGTTTTGATCTACTTATTCTTAATGAAATTTAATTTCAATTATATTTAAAAAAAACTTAAAAATTTATTCAAAATGTAAAATTTTTGTCAAATTAATACTTTTTAAAAAAACCTCTTGTTTTATTACAAAACTAAACTTATTCCAACCCTGAAATTCAAAACAAGTGTCTCATTTCCGAATGTGATGCTTTAAAACTATTTGTAAAGTGTTAAGTCTGAAGCTCACATTTTTACATGCGTTCAAACATTGTCCTATAATTCAATATTTCAAAAGATCTGTTAAATCGTGTCAAAACTAAATATTTGTCTATGGACAGTATAGCTTTAAAAATCACTGATTTTTTAATAATTTCAGCTGGATATTTTTTACATAAATATGTTATTTCACTTGAAATTTATCATAAAAATGCTTATAATAGTGCATTATTAAAATTTGAAATTCAAGCTTAGTTATTTAAAATTATTGACAACGCGACAGTCTGGTACTCTTGTTCAGAATGTTTTGAAAGCTTCTTTTTTGACACTTTTTTAGGTACTGATCTTTGAGGCAAAATCCGCTTATTTGCAGGGGATATACTTAGGTCAATATCATGATTGCAAATGTTTGTTTATGTTAATTTCAGAAATATTTTCTTCACACAGAGGACATTTTTGTAAAGAACTCGAATAATTTGTCTTCGCATGTATTTTTTTCATGTGTTCCCTTAAACACCTTTGCATTTTAAAATTTTTCTCACACAACCCACATTTAAAAGAATTATCATCGGTAGCACAGTTTTTTGGCAAGTCCTTGTCCAACACAGAATGAATTTTCTTCAAATGATATCGAAAATGATAAAAATTGTTAAATTTCTTTTTTCAATGAGAACAGTTATAAAGAAATGTCTTACATATCTGTTCCATTTTCGATGGAATCTCTTCACTATTAAAAGTTTCACACGGCGCGGCGCACCCCCGTCAGAAAATTCTAACACAGCGATGATTTTGCTTTGATAAAAGCGGCTGAGGTGACCCAGAAAATGGCCGTTTTTTTATTTAAATTTGTGCAAGAAATCATAACAACCAAAACAATATGACAACCAACTCATCGAAATTAGTCTCGGAACCGAACAGATCAAACTTCGCGCTCTGTAAGGATAGAATTGCGCATGAGCAAGCGAAAAAAATCTCGTTTTCAGTACCAGAATGACGAAAACTGTTTATCTTTCGCTTTATGATGCCCAACGTATTCGTGCACTCTAGACGCTAGTAGTTCTTATACGTGCTACACAAAATGTAACAAGCTCATTCCCACAAAAAATACTAGACGTTATTGACAACCAAAAGTACTTAAAGTTCCAAAAACTTGAGGCTTCCAGCGTGAAAAAATTTACTGCAACTTTAGCCTAAACATTGCAATTCGTTTCGCGAAGCTGAGCCGCCATTTTGGATCATATTTTTTAAGGGATCCTAGACCCTCCAGATTTGGAGCTAGGAAGCAAAAAATTTGCGCAAGTTAGTTTCATAGGTTTGTCTACACCTCTGTAAAATGTAATCCATATCGGAGGTGGTCGGGTGGGGACCACTAGCTCACTTGACATGGAATGACTCAGATGAGAGATAAGAAAAGCTGAAGAAAAGGTAAGCACAAAAAATAAGCGATGTCCATGCAGTAGTTCAGCAACCAAAACTGGGGAAGATTACAAAGGCAGTTCCGCAAAAGTTGGCAAGTATGGTTCACCTATCTTCATATTTTCTTGTACACACACACGCTTATTTGATCTCTGCCAAAGATAAAAAAAGAATTGCCAGTGGCAAGAGACACAACTTAAAATTTTAACATTTAATTCATGTTTGTGGGACATCAAAAGCAAGTTTCATTAGGCTTTTTTAAAACGCCTTTCTTGAATAATCTGTCATTTTGACCAGCTCACGACAGTGCATGCAAACATGCTAAAATTGTTGACAAATTATAAGTTGGTTGGACTTGAATAAATAACTAAAAAAAAAAAAAATTTAAAAAAACTCAGTGGCGGTTACGACGAATGCAACATTGCACAAGTTCAAGTGTTTATTAAAACATAATTCTAACATGGAACATAATATGACAATAATAACAAGGAAATAGAAATAAATGCCACCGAATATAGAGAAATAAACTCGACTGAAATTGAATACATTAAAACTGGATCTAGTAACTTAAAAAATGAAGACACACCATACAACCTTAGAGTTCAAATAAGCAGTTGTTTCGTTTTGAATTTTTGCTTGCTTTAGTTCTTTTGGAAATTCAGAAGATAAGAATGAAAGTTCTCTGAAGGCAAAAGTTTTACTTCATTGATTGAAAAGCGCCATCAAAGGTTTGGCCGTCTTTGAGACTT
The DNA here is from genome assembly GCA_038373865.1 of Uloborus plumipes. Taxonomy (NCBI): domain Eukaryota; kingdom Metazoa; phylum Arthropoda; class Arachnida; order Araneae; family Uloboridae; genus Uloborus; species Uloborus plumipes. The sequence goes on along the minus strand of JAXGGA010018908.1, from coordinate 17,992 downwards.
GTGTCTAAAAGCCGCAATGAAATTTTGCATTTCACGCTCACTCAAGTGAGCTAAAATAAGATCTGTGCATATTCTTGGCAGAGAAACTCGCTTCTTTGGCAAGACTGCGAAGCACTGCAGACACAGACTGTTAAGAACCCGTCTCTTTTCGGCCCTCCTCACTTTGAAGGTGAAGAATTCACCATAGTTGGGAAATCTCCAATGGGCATCATCCACCAGCAAGACGCTCCTGGCGTTTTCGTTCTCGAGATATCGTGCTACTCTGCTCACGTGCCCCCTCATAAAATCGTAGTAAGAAAGGTTAGTGTTGCGCAACTTCGTCTGCTTCATCCTCAGTAACTCGGCTACAAATTCTGAAAGCAGTTTGTCATGATCATCGTCGGAGTCCGACTCGTACGTGGTTTGATCATCGTCGGAATCCGACTCGTACGTGGTTTGATCATCGTCGGAATCCGACTCGTACGTGGTTTGATCATCGTCGGAATCCGACTCTTCCCAATCGATATCCAAGTGTTTCAAGAGGCACATGGACAGAATAAGCTCTGTGCAATATTCCCGTCCGCGTGCCAGAGCCATCCTCAGTGGATACTGCCCTTTATTATCACTCACGTGTGGGTTCACTTCACGAAATAATAGTTGCCGCACCACTGCTTCCGGATGACGCCTTTCTATTGCCCAGTGCAAGACAGTCTTTCCATCTTTATCTGGTATGTCGCTTTCGGCATCTGCCTCGAGGAGTACTTCTGTGGCCTCTTCATTCTGCTTTTTCAAAGCAACATGAAGAGCCGTCATTCCCGATCGATCTTGAAGACGGGTATTACAGCCTGAAGCCAACAGCTTTCTTACTACTTCTTGATGTTCTTTTTCTATTGCATAATGCAAAACAGTCCTTCCGCTTTCATCTTGTATGTTGTTTTCGGCATCTGCCTTGACAAGTACAGCTGCCGTCCCTTCCCTCTCCCATCTCAAGGCTACATGTAGAGCCGTCATTCCCGATCGGTCTTGAATACGGGTATCGGCCCCTAAAGCCAGCAGCCTTTTCAGAATTTTTACACGATTATTTCTTGCTGCATAGTGCAAGACAGTTCTTCCGCTTTTATCTTGTATGTTGGTTTCGGCGTCTACCTCGACAAGTAGCGGAAAAACTTTAGGAGTTTTTCCAAGGCAGTTCATTTCCAAAGCTGCGTGGAGAGCCGTCATTCCCCGTCGGTCTTGAAGACGAGTATCGGCCCCTGAAGCTAGCAGCCTTTTCACTACTTTTACACGATTATTTCTTGCTGCATAATGCAAGACAGTGCTTCCGCTTTCATCTTGTACGTTGTTTTCGGCGTCTACCTCGACAAGTATTTCAGGAGTCTTTTTGCTGATGCTCTTTTTCAAAGCTGCATGAAGAGCCGTCATTCCCCATCGGTCTTGAAGACGTGTATCAGCCCCTGAAGCTAGTAGCCTTTTCACTATTTTAGCATAACCATTTTCTGCCGCATAGTGCAAAACAGTCTTTCCATCTTCATCTTGTATATCGTTCTTGGCGTCTGCATCGATAATAACTTTTGCTGTTGCTTCGTGCTTGCGTTTCAAAGCTATATGGAGGGCTGTCATACCAGATTGGTTTTGAAGATGCACATCACTACCTGCAGACAGCAGTATTTTCACTATTTTCTTATAACCAAGGTCAGCAGCTACATGTAAAGCGGTCATTTTCCACTCTTCCTCTTGTATATCAATGAGGTTACTTTCATTGCGAAGAATGTGGGAAACTGCAGTTTTGTCCCTTTTACAAACTGCATCATGTAGTTTTGTTTTGTATGCATCTGGACAAGAGGTTTCACCAAATTTTGCTTTTTTTCTGAAAGAAGAATTCAAACAATTTCAGGCATATTAAATTTGAAAATAATCATGAATAGTTTTGAGTAATTTTCAGTTCCACAAAATTATTTAATGACTTTTTTTCACTCTTGAAGGTTATTTTAAAAAGTGTTGGTATTTTTGCTTGGACAAAGGGGAAATCTATGGCAAAATGAAAAAAAAGGCCAAAAAAGGGAGGGTGGTGGGGGGGGGGAGCGAAAACCTACTCGCGAATCGCATTGAGTTCCATTAATTAAGGAATAGCAATGATGTGAATGATATACTTAAATACCTATTTTAGCTTTTTATTTTATTTTATTATTAATAAAAGTAAATGTAAGGGGTCTTAGGACTTTTAGCCTTCAAACTTTTCAATTTTTTGGAAAAAAAAAATACATGTAGACATAATTTAATTTTGAGCTACTGGATACCTTATTTATTACAATGAATAAAAAACTTTGTCAGTTATCGCAAAAAACCGTAAACTATCCCCAAATGGGATTAATGTTAACAGCAGGCGGTTACATCTCTTTTTTTTTTCACAAGTCTGTGTTTTGTCTTGAGTGCATGATATCTCAAAAAGTTCTTAAGATATTTTCATGAAACATTTTTTGTGTGTTAGTCTGGTCTATTTACATTATCTATACCTCAATTTTACTAGAAATCCCCTCTTCAAAAATATATATATACATATTTTCTTCCAAGTTTCTTGTAAATTTTGGTTTATTTTTAACATTTCAATAAAAAAAAATGAACAGTTTAAAATTTTGATTTGGGTATAGGTCTTGAGATAGGTACCTGGGAATACTTTAAAAGTGGGATTATACATATATTTTCCAGTACGAGAGAGTGCACAATATTTTTCGAAGGTGAAAAAACAGTACATTTTACTATTACTCTTTTGTATTACAAAATTGTACTGTTTAATTGCAGGTTATATCATGCATTATTTGTGAAATTTTCAGCTTTAATTTAAATCTAAAAGTTTAAATATAGCTTTTACAGAAATTTAGCTACAAGCTTTTCAATAACCGGTATTTGCTATGTCGCGTTTAAATTTTAAGAGTTAGATCCCCTTAAGTCGAAAGTAAAACACGTACCAAATCGTAATAAAATGGCAATGACTTTAAATTACTGTTAAAACACATTTCAATACAATATAGAGATATTTTTGTAATGGTAATTTCATTAATCTATACTTATAAATAAAATTATATGTTTGTGTGCATGTGTGTGTGTTAACAAAAATCAAAGTAGTTGAAGAATCATGTAGAAAAAGAAAAAAATATTTTTAATTAGAAGTATAAAACTTTGCGAAAAATTTTGTTGAAAAACTGAAGTAATGAAAAAATTCCCAAAAAACCCTGGGACCTTCATCAGGGGGACTCCCCTAGGGTAGGGAAAAATGAAGTGAGATGTTTCTAGCCAGTTGCAGGCAAAAGAAATGAGTGAAAAAGTAGAGAATGAATAGGTAAATCGGTGAACGAATGAATAAATAAGTAAATTTATAAGTAACAGAATGCAAATTAATTAATAAATGAAGTAATATGTACGTGATTTAAAAAATAAATGCATAAGTTAACGAAATGAACTATTTCATTTTGCCCCGCGTGCACTTGTCAAATTACATTGCACGTTCAAAATAAAAATTTGCTTAATATAAACTAAACAAGTACTACACTGGGCATCAGTAGATCCCAATTAATACTTAAAATGATAATCACAAAAATCTTATAATTTTATAATAAAAAAATATTTTTGAAAAACCACGAATATTACAATAAGTGTGTCAAATTTTAAAAATGACTTGTGTAATTTTTTCATTGATTTTAAAATCTATCTAATTGTTGACAGAAATTAACTGTATGCCTAAACTTCGCAGCAACTTAACTTGGCAGTGACGTCACTACGGGCGGAGCCAATAAGAGCTCACAAGCAATCAGCGATCTCCTCTTATTCGCCAAGTAGGCTGTGATGTTTTATCTAGCTCGTTTTTCATAGGCTAACGTCACGCTGACGTCATCCGCACGTAGTGACGTCACTGCCAAGTTAAGTTGCTGCGAAGTATAGCAACTTTGTTAAAATATTGCTATACTACACTGCAACGTTTCTCTACAAAAACATCGTGACGTCAGCGTGACGTTTGCGTGACGTTAGCCAATGAAAAACGAGTTAGATAAAACGTCACAGCCTACTTGGCGAATTAGAGGAGATCACTGACTGCTTGTGAGCTCTTATTGGCTCCACCCGTAGTGACGTTCAGTGACGTCCACCCGTAGTGACGTTCAAGTTAAGTTGCTGTCTAGTATAGATAGCTGGCACTGCAAACTGTGAAAATATGACGCCATTTCACTTTGCCCCACATTCCCCTAATTATGGCTTTTACCCTTTTTCGCACTAAGAGTGTCATATTTCATCACAGAGACTGGTTTTGCATTCAATTTGGGTTCATGAACTTTTTTTTTCTTATTCACAGAACTTATGTTAAAAAAAAATCGAAAATGTTTTTTATTACGAGTTCAATCAACATTTTTCAAAGAAAAATTCCGTTTATTTTAAATTTTTATTCTGTATAATTAAACCTAAAGTACACACTGCAGTTGGAATTTTTACATAAATTACTATTAACACGTATTTAAGGGGAAGGGTCCCACTTACCCCGAAGTTTTCCCAATAAACTGTAAGTGAATAGTGGAGATTTTAAAATGAAAAGCAACTCTGATGAAGAAATTTCTAGGATGAAATAAATATAATTTAGGGAACTTACAACGACTGCAAACGATGGCAACTTTCAATTTGCGCAAATGCACTAAAGAAAACCATAAAATATCATGAAGCACTAATTTTAGAAAATGAAACAAATGGAAAAAAATTCTTTTGGAATTTTTGGAGGTCTAAGGGGAGCGATCGCCCCTCCCTTGAAGGATTCTTCCCCAGCAGTTTTTCAACTTTGAAGTTTAAAAAAAGGCAACTTTAGATGATATTTGATGATACTATGAGAAGTAGTTGGTATTCGGGGCTCTGATCGGGAATTTTTTCGAAATTGGAGACCGAAATATTTGTAATAAACATGTGTTAACCAGGATATGTGGTTAAAAAAAGGGAGGGGGGGGGCAAGTGGAAAAAAAAACACAATCGCCCCTCCCTTGGATCATTTCTGGATCCGCCCTTGCCTTGGGGCCCCGAAGAAAACTGTTTCCGATGGCAGGTACCATCTGTCGGCCTCTCAGCAGAGTACAAGCAGTGGTACTCAAAAGCTTCAGCATTATTCTAGCCAAGTAAGATTCATAATACTAAATTAATACAAGCGGGACTTCTACGTCCCGGCGGGGATACAGCATAGTATTTGAATAAAAAGAAAACTCAGCTTTCAAATTTCTTCTGTAGGCAGACAATACGATCCCAACAACTTGTCTGGAGTATATAATCGAAACAAAAATCGGAAATTACAGAAGACATTTTTTACTACTGTCGCAAAAGTTTAGGCACAAGTTAGATTTTATGCAAATATCTGTTGAAATGTAATTGGTGGAGGAAAGGTGGGACTTTTTCTTCGACTTTGAAGTGTAGAGATTGCTGAATGAATAATCAAAAATTTTTAATATTTCCCATTCAAATGACCATAAAACAATATATTTTGGTAGTATATGTTACAAAGAAATACCTGATTACAATAATTCAGTTTTGATAAAAAGTGTAGATAATGCTTCTATACTCAAAACACCAGTATAGAACTTATTTTTTAAGTTGAATATGTATTTGTTATAGTATTAAATTATTGTTATTTTTTCTAACCTCGGTTTTTCCGGCATGCCTGAAAGGACCAGGTGAATGTTATTGAAAATTAGGTAGCCTTCGAATTTTGCGGCATGCCGGCTAATGCGGGGTGATACGGTAGATTTTCTGCAAATATCTCTTGAAACGTGATTGGTGGAAGAAAGGCGGGGCTTTTTTCTTAGACTATAAAGTGCAGAGATTGCTGAATAAATATTCAAAATCCCAAGCCCTCTCTAATTCTCGCCTGGAGCAGATGAGAAAGTTTGGAAGCTGGCATTTGAAAATTTTTTCGTCTTTTAAATCGTTCATAGTGTGGTAGTGCATTGTTTTTCACTTTGTGGAGAGCAAATTCATACACGCTTATCGATCAAAGAGGCCAAGAAAAATTATATTTCTTGAGGATGAAGGAATTGAAAAAACGGCTCGGACTGACAATATGTCCCTTAGGCAGGAATTCAAGTGAAACAGGCGATCGCAAATTACAATCGCTACTGGAAATGTATTACATTAGAACGTTTCTTGATAAAAACATCGTGACGTCAGCGTCACGTTTGCGTGACGTTTGCCTATGAAAAACGAGCTAGATAAAACGTCACAGCCTACTTGGCGAATGAGAGGAGATCGCTGATTGCTTGTGAGCTCTTATTGGCTCCACCAGTAGTGACGTCAGTGCCAAGTTAAGTTGATGATAATGTAATTCACTTCCAGTAGCGACTGCAATTCGAAGCGATTGCAATGGTGTTTCACTTGAATCCCTGCCTTAGTCCTACAAAACTTTAACTTTGATCAAATTAGCACGTGACAACATAAGTAGATGAACAACTGAATCGGGATGCATCAAAAAACGAAAAATTGTGCTCGAACCTTTTCAGAAACTATCTCAAATAAGCCAGGTTTTAATAATAGTAAAAGAAACACAGCATATGGGCAATTCCATGCAACATGAGAACTCGGTGTTAAAAAAAATATTGAAAAATTGTTTTAATTTTTTTTTTTTTTTTTGTAAGTTCTCTGTATTGATTGAAGTTAACAAATTAGAATAAGGCAACTTCAGGTGAACCATTTTCTTTTTGTAAGAGAACTTGTTCTATGAGCTCACAATCTCGCGAAAGTCTCTCTCTGCTAGACACAATTTTAAACGGGCATATTTTATTGGTTAAACCTGTTTCCACAATTTGTTGCATTTTTTTCTGACAGATTTATTTTATAAGAAAACAATTATTAATAGTTCATTTTGAAATTTATTCTTAAAATAATTTTTAAAGTAGCTTTTAAACCATTAAATTTTGTGTAACGTGTGTCCCGAAAACTTAATTTTTTTAATATTTCTAAATTTTATAGCTTATAAATTAATTTTTTTTTCCTATTTCTCCTACTCATGTATGTTACAAAAAAGTAATTATTAAGTCAATTTATATATATATATATATTTTTTTTTTTTGCTTTTTTTTATTCAAAAAATATGGATATTTATTTTGTAACGTGAGTCACGCAGAAAGTCAGTTGCAGCCAATACAAGATAATATTAACTTCTTAAAAGTTATTTAATGTACTCTAACGGGTATTTTAGGGTCTAAAGGGAGGGTTATCAATTATACACCCCTATATATAATTAATAATACTGATGAAATTAAATATAAATAGCATAATTTTAATTTGTTTATTGTTTTATAATCTTTTAATTAGTGCAAGGGTCCCTGTTTTGACCTTCAGCTTTCCAATGTGTAGTATGTGTTTATGCATGCACATATTTTTCTTCCTTATCTAAGAGAGGGTTTTTCATTCCAGTAGAAGAACTTTGTAAAATAACTCACAAGTAACAACAGAATGAATGGAAAGGTGCCGAGAAAAATTGAAGCAAGAAAGGAAGAACAGTGCATGTAAATAGGAACATTGTCTCCAGATAAAAGAATGTCTTACGAGAAAAGTCGAAAAGCTAAAGATGTTGTCTCCAGCAATTCAATATAAGCTGAAAAATAAATGTATGAAATTTTTGGGAAATTTTGGCTTAATTCAAACTTCTTAAATATCGCTTCAGCAAGTATACAAGTGTGTAAATTCACTAAGGAAGACTCGTCAAAGCAAGGCAAAATTCGGCCTCACAGCTAAACTGTAGTCATAAATAAGTTACTCATCAGTAAATATAATATACATTTGAAAAGAAAATTTCAGTGTCCACCGAACTCATCCTGAAAAAATTATTCATCCCAAGAAAATCTAAACAGAATTTAAGATTTTTATTGGAAAAAAAGAGAAATTTTAAAAAGCACGGTCAACATCTCACTTGCTCTTATTTGAGATGTTTAAAATTAAATTATTCATCAGTAGTGGATGAGAAAAGTAAGTACTTTGATGAGCCTACTTCTAACAGCAGTCAAATAATTTTACAGCCATTACGCAACATTAAATGTTATGATTGGTATCAGATGAAATGTAATGGTGTGTAGTATCCTGTAAAAGTTTTCAGATGTGAGCTAATATTTAGAAAAGTGCCAATTTGAGTCCCAAGTGAATTTTTACTAGTATTTCAATAACTAGTTAAAAAAATAATTTTCCCCAAAAAGAAGACAAGAAAAAAACATTTTTCTTCAGAAAATATTTGTTTTATACATCAAAAATCAGATCCGTAACGTGTCCCCAGCAGCAAAGCTTAGCATGCAAACAGCTTAAGCGCACTTTCTAACTTCCCGAAAAAAACGCACTTGCACAAAAAACGATTCTATTTTTACCCCTTTGTTAATATTTTACTTCATTTTTGTTTTAATCGATTTCTGATTTTCTAGGGAATGCGAAATAGGCGTGTCCCTCAGTTCCGCGTCAGAGCGGTAATAATAACTTCCGATCAATATTTAGGCTCCCAAAATCATTTCCTGCACCGATACCACGTGATACTGAGTACCTGGTGTGATGTTTTATCGCATCGTAATTAAAAATTTGCATTTCTGCATCTAAAATTGCAGGTAAGATTTTTTAAAGTGATTCATAAAATGTGGATGATTTAAGTCATCAGATCGGTAACACGAGCTAAAATGCGCAGTTTTTATTATTTTAAAAGTTATTTTATATATAAGTATAGTCCTATATTGCAAGTGAAAAAACCACGTGTTTGATTTTGGTTTAGGGTACTGGAAAAAATTTCCATGAAACCCAAATATATGCAAAACCAATAATTGTGATGAAATATAACATGATCAGTATAAAAAAGTGTGAAAACCATATGCGTATTTCAGACTTAAGGGGGTGGCCCACTTACCCGAATCAACCCTATATGTAAGTATTTTGTACCTTTTCAGTTTTGTAAGATGATGTAATTATTAAACTTCATTTTGACTCGCAAAAAAATCAAATTTTCTATTTTTCGGGGGGAATTTTTTTTTTTTATTCCATGGCTTCAAGATTTCTGGACATTTTGCATCTCTAGTCACACCCAGGGTTTGCGAAATTTGACCAAGAAATTGAGCGGAATACAATTTTGGTGTTAAGTAATGTAATCAGTAATCAAGAAAAACCGTCATCAATGTATTTAGGATTTTTTCAACAAATTAAACTATATGCATAGGTAGATAATATAGCACATCTATGCACGGCATGCGCATTAGGGTGGTCAGAATTTCTTTTTATTTCGATGATGGGTAGCATGGAAATGGTGCCATTGGGAGAGCAAAGTAAACACACAAAAAATGTGAAATTTTTTCTCCATTTCTTGATCTGCTGCAATTGCATTGAAGTTTGGAAAAAACGCAGTTTTTTCGACATTTTTATCAAATTATTATTTTTTTTTTTTCTATTTTCGGTAACGGTGGAAAAAGTGCCATTAAGGCACAGAAATTCCATAAAAGTTTGAGGTCTGTGGTATTATTCCTTTCTGTTCCACAAATGCATGGGAGTTTTGGCAATTTCCTGCTTTGTTCTACATTTTAAATTATATTTTGTCCACAAGTTAAAACACTGTTTTTGCAGTACTTATCTGAAATAACTACATTATTTGTCACATATAATGAATGCAAAATTTTTTTTTTTAAATAATTTCTTAAAAATCTCAAGAACTGCACTTTTTCCAAACTTTAGTGCATGTGCCATGTAGATACATTTGCTGTAAGTATGTACGTTGCTGAATAACGGCCAATTAATATCCCTGCTAAACATTGATTTTCATCAAAATAGGTAGATAAATTAAGGGAAAAGTTTAAATTTTATTTTCATGGATACACCTTCAAAAGCAAAAGGCACCGTAGTACTAAAAATTTTGTTTACCCACAGTGTATTTTTTTATTTTATACAGTGAACTCTCACTTATGCGCCGGCCCAAGGGACCAACAGAAAAAGGCGCATAAGTGAGAGAGACGTATAAGTGAACAAGCCTATTTAAAGTACTAAAACGCAGCATAGGTTCTAATAAGAGAATGAATAAGAATGTTTCCATGGAAAACGGACATGTTACTACGGTTTGGCAATTGCTGTAACGTAACTTCAATGATAAAGAGAAAACAAAAACTGTAGCATACCTAAGTACAAACTTTTCCCTTTAAAAGGATGCATAATAGACAACTGTCAATCTCCGAACTCTAGTTCATGCGGAAAGAATGACTTCCGTGAGCAATAAAGGCGAAAGATTAAAGAGGAATGTGGAGAAAAATGCTTATTTTTTGAAGAAAATAAATGATTTTTGAAAACATTTTACGGAAAATCCGGTGCATAAGTGAAATATTTATCCTTAGAGCGATGCATAAACGAATGATACTATCATTATTTTGCTACGGAATATGCTGGGACCATTCAAATTCGTCGTATAAGTGAAAAAAGCGCATAAATGAGGAAGTGTATAAGTGCGAGTTCACTGTATTTTAATATTACTATCAATAAATTTTGTACTGCTTTTTAAAAAAGTAGTAATAAAGAAGAGCAACTTGTGAACTTTTGTTACCAGTATATAAAGAATTTTCCCTGTTTTACCCTTTACGTAGTATGGTACTGGCTTTGCCACTGCTACAGAGAAATATGAAGGAATCATTTTCATATTAAGAAGAAAATTTACGAATAAAAATCTTACCCGGTGGGTTCCTCTTCCAATAATTCCGAGCTCTTCCTGGCGTTTACTTTTTCCGCACGAAACTCGAATTCTTGCATGCTGGAAGTTCCCTGGAATTGAAAAAGTTAAATGTGAAACCAATTTGAAGTATGCAACAAGAAACTAAGAATATTCTGAGCAGGGTTGTTTGGAGTAAACCGAAAGTTTTATTTATTTTTTTTTTTTTTTTGAAAAACTAAATTGTTTTCCTCCAAATGATTTCATAACAATTACACATACTATTATTAGAAATTATAAAATCTAAAATGCTGCAAAGTAAGCAGCAAAGGTATAGAGATAAATGACAGCAGCGGCGGCTCGTGACTCTCAAACTTGAGGGTGCTGCAATTTTTTTAAGGTAACAAAAATGTACGCGAATGTCCATACGTAAAAAAAAATGTTTTTAACACACCAATATTGAAATAATAATCATTAAATTATATAATTTATATTTACTCAATTCAAACAAATGGGAAAAAAATTAATTAGTATTTTAAAATTATTTAAAAACGAAGCACATTTTTTTTATCTTTTTTTTTTTTTTTTGCAAATTCTGTTTTAACTTTTTCATTAAAGTTTTTGATATTATTGATCAAACTTTTTCCTGCACTGAGCATAGCTAAGGCTGCTAACCTATCATCTGACATGTTTCGGGGGAATGTCTTTGTTAAATTTTCTCTGGTACGAGAACTTTCTACTCGTCGAAGAGTGAGCAATATTAAAATCCGAAACAGGGTGCTGTTCTTTTAATAGCATTTTTTTCGGACAAAGATAACAGTGAAAAAGAAATACTGGGCAAATGCTCTACACTCATCATTTCTAACGCTGCTAAAGTTGAAAAATATTTAGTTTGAAGCAGCATATAATAAAGCAGCGAAAAGGGAATATTCAGCATGCGTATGCGAGCAATCGGCCACTAAAGCATCTCAAGGAGCTGCACCGGTTGCAGCCCACAGCGCGCTAGAAAAATCCTACCCCCGATTGACCACACGTCAGGCATGCGTGGGAAGCTTTTCAGCAAGCTCAAAGGAGCTGCTTGCTGTGCAGCGCTTTACGGAAAGTACGATAATTTTTTTTTTCGCACTTCACTTGAGGCCGTAAGATTGACTTCACTGATAATTTAATGGCGTGCGTGCGTCTGTGTAACAAAATCTCCTTTGATGACCAACTATGGATTTTGTATGATTTATATTCACTCAGGATCAGAATAAAATAAAAATGTGAATGAAATAACTTAAAAGCGTATTTTTTGGAAAAACTACTGGGGGTGCTGCAGCGCGTATGGACGAGCCGCCACTAAATGACAGGTTATTAAATTTGAAAACCTGTTTTTTTAATGCGATGGAAGTTGGCTAAATAATAAATATATATATATATATATATATATATATATATATATATATATATATATATATATATATATATATATATATATATATATATACACTGCTCGACATTGAAAATGCAACACCAAGAAGGAGTGGTCAGAAATTGATGAAATTTGGTAAGAAGACAGAGACAGCATGGAACAATAAGTGATATTTATTTCAAAATAAATAAGAAAAATTTAGAGCGAGGCTCAGTAAGAAGTAGGACCACCGCGGACAGCGATGCACGAAAAGAAACACGTCTAGGCATGGAGTCAATAAGCCTGCGGATGGTGTCCTGAGGGATGGCACTCCATTCCCTTTTAACCATTTGCCACAGTTCGTCCTCTGAACGAGGCAGTGACAGGTTCTGCAAACGGCGTCCAATCACGTCCCACACATGTTCGATTGGTGACAAGTCAGGAGAGTATGGTGGCCAGGAAAGCATCTGTACACCTCGTAGAGCATGTTGGCTGATTCGAGCACTGTAAGGCCTGGCGTTATCCTGTTGAATAATTGCATTTGGCAGACCCTGAAGGTAGGGGATTGCCACCGGCCGCAGTACATTATCTACATATCGTTGGGCCGTCATAGTTGTTGGCATTCAACAAATGTAAAAAATATTCTCGATTAGTTTAAACCCTTGTTTTTTGGTTTATTCTTAATATTAAATAATTCTAGTTTCTAAATTTTACTTACGGCCGTCTTTGCCGCTGTTTACAGTCCAGGTTGTATCACTTGAATCAGTTAAAGTCAACAGTTTGTTGGGAGACTTTCGTTTACGTCAACCTACGCTCCCATTGGTCAGTCTGGGAGGCGTTGCCCACGTCATCGGGATTCCTTCTAGAACATTGCTTTTCGTCCAATAGGACGCTCCCACGCCCTGGCTTAGTTAGTATTTAGTTCGAATGATTCTCACAGTTGTGTGTCAGTTCCATTCTGTCGATTGTGTGTGAATAGGGAGATGGATTAAGTGTTGCCGTGAGTTGTTTTTAGTCATGCCGCTGGTCGGCTTGTTTTACCGACACTATTTACTTTTTCTTCCGGATTTAGCTCTCAGTAAAAATCAGTTTTAGAATGTTTTAGATAATAGAAGCTCTATACTTGCCAAATGTTCCGAGGTACTTTAATGTTTTCTATTTTGTACATATGTTCTTAAACGCCTAAATAAAGGCTTATTAGTTTTTACTCAAAGTTTCATTTTTCGTTCTGCTTATGTCTGCCTCAATAGCATTTAGGATTCTGCTTCAATTAAACAATTAAAGGGCTAACAAGTGGTTATGGGCTGTTCAGTTTTAGAATGTTGCCCCGATGTTTTTTTTCGCGGAATTTGTTGCTGTGGAGTTAGACTTAGAAGCAAGAACATTGAAATTTTTCGAGTTGTTTACTTTGGACATTGCGAGTTAAAATGGACTTTATCGTCGGGGGGGCAGATATTGAACAAAGTTTAATGAAGATTGCTGTTTCTAGAGCTCACTGTAATAGTGGAATGGAATGTGGAATTAGTTTTTTTTTGAATCCGACTTTTAACGCACATCGGCAAAATCTAAACTTAGAAATTATTTTTGAGATATATGATGATCGTTTTTTTTTTTTTGAAATATTAAAAGAAATTGAATGTTTAGACATCATTTTTTGGAATTGAAATTTTTGATGCTGTGACTTTTTATAACTTTTAGGACTTTTTAAAAAGTTTATGGTTGATTTTTGAGAAAGCTGGCCTTCAATTGAAATTTTTGGACTTTGTTATTTTTGAAATGGTTTTTTAAACTGTGATATTTTTCGATCCAAGTCAAAATTTTTTCACCATGGCAGTTCCTACAGCAAATATTGCCCTGCTTAGGGAAGATAATTATGTTCAATGGAGTACGGATATAAAATTTGTCCTGCTTGACAAAAATGCGTGGCACATAGTAATAGGAGAAGAAGAAATGCCCGTAGTGAATGAGAAGACTGGTGTTACCGAACGCGACGTTAAGGATTTTCTGGCAAGGCAGCGTATAGCACTTTCTCTCATATATATGACTGTAGAACCAAGACTTAGACCAATTATACAGAATTTTCATGATCCTAAAGAATCGTTTGAGAAACTTAAAGAACACTTTTTTCCCGATAATAGGGCGGTCCACATGAGAATATTCACGGAATTTACTAGCTGTAGAATTAAAACAAATGAACCCATTGACATGTTTGCGGCGCGCATCTTCAACTTATGGAAAAGAATTACTGAAATCGATAAAAGTTTTTCGGAAGTGTATTTGTGCTTTCAACTTTTAAGATATTTGCCTCAAAAATATGAATCTATTAGCAGAAGCATTTTAGCAAAAAATGAGAAGGATTTCAAGTTTCAAGATATCATTGGAGAGTTAATCGCAGAAGAGAGTCGGCTCAAACTCCGGGAGACAGATATGGCGAGTGATGTACCTACTGCATTTTCCAGTTCTACCTCAACTCCTGCAAGCGTACAGTGTTACAGATGTAAAAAGTACGGACACATTTCAAGAAATTGCACTGTGGCAGTGCCGGATGCTCCGAGAGGAAGAGGATTCCCCAGAGGGAGAAGTACCGCCAAATGCTTTCCCAGTGACAGACGAGGACGCAGAGGTGCCTGGAGGAGATCAAGATCCCCATCAGTAAACAGATGTGAGTATAAAGCCTTCTTCATCTCCGAAGCTAACTTTAACAATGTAAAATCAGATTCCTCAAGTTTTGTTTTTGACACAGCTGCTAGTCATCATTTTTGTAATAATAGAGAACTCTTTTCAAATTTTTCACCTGTTAATGACAGAAAAATGACTGTTGCCGTGCAATCCCACACTTTTCCTATCGAAGGAGTCGGTGATATTATTGCCGCTTTTGAGGGTCAGACTGTAAGATTGAAAAATGTTTTGTATTCTCCAAACTTAAGACATAATTTGTTATCTGGTCCACGTTTTGACCAGGGAGGCGCTACCTTTGAAGGGGGTAGAGGCTTCGTGAAGGTTTTTGATGAAGGTAAATTTTTGTTTAAAGCAACCCTAGAAAATGGTGTTTATTATGTATATCCTAAAATTTCTAGTCATTTTCAAAAAAAGGTATCTTTTGAATGTAATGTAACTGAGAATATTGAACTGTGGCATAAAAGATATGCACATGTAAATACAGATAGTATTAAACATACTGGTGATTTGTGTAGTGCCAGGGGTCTTCCTATTTTTAAGAAACACAAAATAGATTGTGAAGAATGTAATTTGGGTAAATTCAGGAGGGTTTCATTTAAACCTATTGGTAAAATTAAATCAAGTCAACCACTAGAATTCTTGCATTGTGACATTTGGGGTCCAAGCTATGTTCCTGGTAAAAGAGGTGAAAGATATTTTTTGTCAGTTATTGATGATTATTCTCGTAGAAGTTCATTGTATCCTCTTGAGCGCAAGGACCAAGCTGCTGAAGTTTTGAAAAATCACATTATAAAAGCTGAGAGATTTATGGGGTTAAAAGTTAAAGCAGTAAAAACAGATCATGGAGGAGAGTTCAAAAATAATAATTTGGATAGTTTTTTCAAAAGATTAGGAATACACCACGAATATACTGATAGTTATACTCCTGAACAAAATGGTGTGGCTGAAGTTTTTAACCGAACAGTGATTAACGGGACATTAGTTTGTTGGCCGAAAGTGGCATGGATCACAGTTTTTGGGCTGATGCCGCCCTACACTTCGTGTATACGTGGAACAGAGTTTGCCTTAGTGGTCAAGATAAAACTCCTTTCGAGCTATATGGTGGTTCTACCCCATCAGTTCGCCATCTGAAGCCTTTTGGGGTGGTTTCATATGTAGGTATTCCTAAACAGAAAAGAAGAAAACTAGAGTTAAAGGCCCGCAAGGGAATATTGATAGGCTATGCTTTTAGCATTAAGGGATATCGCATATGGTTACCTGATGATGACCGAATTATCGAAACAATTAATGTAAGATTTAATGAAAGTAAATTTTTTAAAGATGAACAGGACAATTTGCACAGTGGAGCAGTGATGGGCAAGTTTTTTGAATTTATTCCAACACCTATTCCTGAAGTTGATGATGAAAAACCTACGACTTTTCTAGAAATATCACCTGAACCAGAAATAGTTAGGGAAACTCCCCAGGTGGAAACTCATGAAATACCACAAGGTAGTGCACAAAGCAGGGATGATGACGTATCAAGTGATGAAAGCTCAGTGTACTTAAGGGACGCTGTTTTCCTGCGTAAGGTCGCTAAGCGTAAAGATGGATCAAGGAATGATATTTATTTTTTTGAAGAAAATAGTACAAAAAGATTAAGATCTCACAATGATGTTAAAAGGTATTGCACAAAACATGACATAAGATATGATCCTGAAATTTTTAATTTTTCTGTAAAAAATACATATGAAGGTCCGGTGGGTCAATCTAATGATTCAGAATGCTCAGACACATTACTAGAACCCAACATAATTGTTCCCCGTACGTATAAGCAAAGTCAAAAGTCTAAACAGAGGGAAGATTGGGACAAATCTATGCAAGAAGAAATAGCTGTCATGAAGGAAAGAAAGGTCTGGAGTCTAGTAGAATTGCCAGAGGGTGCTGAGCCTGTTGGGTGTCGCTGGGTATACAACATTAAAAGAAATGAAAAGGGTGAAGTTGTCCGCCTGAAATCCCGTCTCGTAGCCCAAGGCTTTAAGCAAATAAAGGGAGAGTCATTTGACGAGACCTTCAGTCCTGTTGTCACTTTTAGTATCATAAGATTTTTCTTTGCTCTATTAGTAATAAATTTTAAATGGGTTAATATTCAGTGTGATGTCAAAAACGCATATCTCTATGCACCATTAGAAGAAACAGTCTTAATGACGCAGCCGCCAGGATTTCAGAAAAAAGGGAAAGAACACCTAGTGTGTAAACTGAATAAAGATATCTATGGTCTCCACCAAAGTGGACGACAATGGTTTTTTGAAATTGATAATGTAATTAAATCTTTAGGTTTTGTTAAGTTATTGTGGTGTAATTGTGTTTATGTTTTTGAATCAAATGTTGTGTTATTGGTATGTGTTGATGATATTGTGCTGTTTGGTAAAAGTAACAATGTTATAGAAAAAGTTTTAGCATTGCTTAAAAAACATTTTGATTTAAAAATTTTAGGGACTACAAAGAAATTATTAGGCATAGATTTTGAATATAAAGATAACTTTTTGCTCTTACATCAAAAGCATTACATTAATGAAATATGTCAAAAGTTTAAGGAATTTAGATTTCCCATTTCATCCTTACCTATA
Source organism: Uloborus plumipes (assembly GCA_038373865.1). NCBI lineage: Eukaryota > Metazoa > Arthropoda > Arachnida > Araneae > Uloboridae > Uloborus > Uloborus plumipes. The sequence continues at coordinate 666 of JAXGGA010018908.1, read as the reverse complement.
GCTAAGGGTGTTGTGTATTCTAAAAATAGTTGTCCAAGTAATGACCATGATATAAAAGAAATGCAAAAATTTCCTTATAGGAATGTATTAGGTTGTTTGTCGTTTTTGGCCAATAGAACAAGGCCTGATATAAGTTATGCTGTCAACATTTTTAGTCAGTTTCAGAACAACCCTGGTTTTGATCATTGGGAAGTACTACTTAAACTTTTAGGTTATGTTGAATATAGTAAAGATTTAAATTTAAAACTCAAGTGTAATAAAGTACATTTAATAGCCTATTCAGATGCTGATTTTGCCTCGAACAGAGATGATAGGATATCTATGGCAGGACAGCTAGATGATTGCCAAAATGCAGTATCTGAGCTATTATTGCAAGAAGAAAATGGCGAAGAGGCATATTGCAAAGATTATGAAGAAGCAGAAGATTATCGAGACAAATACATTAAAATATGTTCTCTTCTTAATTTGAATTTGGAAACAGTTCAGAATAATGAAAATAGTAAACGCAAATTTAAGTTGCCGACGATTGAGCTTAAAAAGTTTAACGGCGAAGCAAGAGAATTTTTGAAACTTTGGAGCCAATTTAAGAAAATTCACGAGGACAGTTGCATTGATGACGAAGATAAAATGCAGTATTTAATCCATAGAACCTGGTTCCAAGGCGGA
>JAXGGA010018907.1:0-21146 GCA_038373865.1 Uloborus plumipes | reverse complement strand
TCAAATAAGCTCTGTATTAAAGCATGATTTTTTTAGACTCAAAAATAACTCCCTATGTACCACATAGTATCACATAGAGCCAGAAGGTAAAAGGCACAACAGTACGGAACTTCAAAAGGAAACACAAAATGAAACCAACACTAATAAAGCATGGTTGAAGTGACACTAAAGTATGATTTAAAGTATGATTGAAGTGAAAAAACAACCTCAATAAAGCCCAAATGATAGCTCGGTGTATTTTTGAGAGTTTAAAAAACGTTAATAGCACAGAGGACAAGAGAGAAAGGTTTGAACCCTCTCTCTCTCTCTGCACTGTATATAAACTACATTTTTCTTCCTCTTTTCATATTACTTAGAGATCAATAAAATTATACTTTCCAGAGGAAGAAGGTTGTACGTAGAGAAAATATTTATTATTTTCTTCAAACTTTCCATCGATTCAAAGTAGAGAGCATTAGAACTTATAGAATAGGCGTTGCAGAGAAAATAGTACTTTACAATTCGTACTTTTTTCAGTACTTTTTGAGACCCCCCCCCCCCCAAGGTATCAAATATAAGCTGCTTTTTTTTCGATTCCGTAATTTCTATGAAATGCGTTGTATTTTAGCTAAGTTCATACTCGTATGAATTGCTTGACTTCAGTCAGCCTAATAAAGCTAACGTTTCAGAACGCCTCATTTGAGCGGCGAAGTAGTATCTGCTAAAATATCTGGCTTCAATATTGTTTACTTAATTTAGATTATCTTATGTATCTTATTATAAATTAATGAAAAATATCATTTGATTTCTTTGAAATTTGTTTCGAAATCGTATAAAGCTACTTTAAAACAATTAAAGACTCGTACACTGTAAAAAATGAATGTTGTTTTTACAGTATAATACAGCTAATTTTATAGCAATAAACTGTAAAAACTGCTACTTTTACAGTTCTAAACTGCAAAACTTCTAGCTTTACAGCACTAAATTGTAAAATAGCTAATTTTACAGCAACAAACTTTTAAATTGCAAATTTTACAGTTTATTACAGTGGATTTTATAGTTTTAAACTGGAACCTCTGCTGCCAGTATTTTACTGTTGAATTTACAGTAAAATACAGCTAAATTTTACGGCAATAAACTGTAAAATTTCTAGCTGTACAGTAAGAAACTCTAAAATTGCTCGTTTTACAGTTTATTTCTGTGCATTTTATAGTTTTAAATTGGAACCTCGGCTACAAGTATTGTACTGTAAAACCAACAGTTCATTTTTTGCAGTGAACTACTACCAACAGAGAATTTCCAAAATTTGTGGTAATTGATTTTTGAACTCTAAGAATAAATTAGAATCAACAAATATTTCTTAACATTCAACGATGAATACTTAGTGCCGCAAATGGAAATAAATTGTAGCTGAAAAAAACGAATTAATTATTATTTGATGTTAGATACGTGTGGAAAACTCCTTTTGTTGAAGCTGGGGAACCTATCACCTTAAGGCCGCATGCACCTGTCTTAAGATATTCTGAAGAGATCTATAGATGTCCATAGTGATCATATTGATCATATTCAGGGTCTGTAGGAAACACCTTCGTTGGTTTCTTGCTGAATAATTCAATGTTAGCCAAAATAACGCATGTTTTTAATGAAATCCTACAGTTCGACTCCATGTAGAACATGGGTGCAGTGTATGGACACAAAAGATATTTGTTTAAACCTTTATGTCTCAAATTAATTTTGAAACGAATTTTTGTATATATTTTTAGTTTTTTTAGTTGAAAATACATCAAACATGTATACATAGTATAAAAATTTTGAAAATCAGTAGGGTCTAAGGCCCCTACGCATTAGGGCCCCTAAGAAAACTGTTTCCGATCGCAAGTACCATCTGTCGGCCTCTCAACAAAGTACAAGGAGTGGTACTTAAAAGCTTCAGCATAATTCCAGCCATTTAGGATTCACAGCACTAAATTTTTTTTTCAGCAGGACTTCTGAGTCCCGTCGAGGCACAAAGGGTTAAGGTCAATATTTATAGATTGTCCAAGGTCGCAATACATAGAATATCCAAGGTCAATATCAGTTAATTCGGATGTGATAGAAGTTTCTGCTTTTCCGAACAAATGCCGCAATTATCAAATAGAATTTGCGTTATCGATTATCATTTGGATGACACTAACGACTTTGGGAGGTTTGCACAGAAAGAAAGCCACCAGCTAAATATCGTGATCAATCAGGCAATATTAGGCACACTGTCACGCAGCTGAAATTGCCTAAATTTGTAGCTAGTTTACCACACCTTTTATACTTGGAGAAATGTCATAAATGTTGAACCGAAAATTGGCGATCGTAAAAACAAATTTATTGTCACCTTATGACGAAACATTTGGCAATGAAAGAGCGTCGGGTTTAATGCCGTATTTTGTATGCAAGTCACGAGGGACATTAGCTTTATCCACTCTATGAATGAAGGAAAAGATATGCAAAAGTTGCCAATAATTTGACATATTGATTACACCTACAATATAAAGTAACTTTTTCAATACAGTCCCTAAAATAAACTTTAAGTTGTTTAAAACGGAACAAGAGCTCCTGTGATCAATCCATTTATACGGGTATGACATTTTTACTCTTTTTTCTTATTTTTTGATATTTTAAAAGTTTTTTTTTTTTGCTAATCTCAGTAAAAATTATTCTTGCTATTTTTTTTTTTGACGAAAAGTATTTTTTTCCTATTATTTTTAATAAAAAAACTTTTTTATTTGTTTGCTAATTCTTGAATTGTATTTTTTTTTATTCTTCGAGGCTTCCCCCTAAGTATGGTTTTGACGACACCCATGTTAAGTGATATCAACAAGCAGTTTTGCTGCTCAAAAATCGGTACTGTCGAAAACCTTGTCTAGTGGCCAGAGAAGTCAGATTGTGGTTGGTGTGGTTCTAGGTTCGAATCCCGGCTCTCGCATGCACGTACTTTCTCTCTCCTGTCCTTATCCTTGTCCTTTGTGTAAATGTGCTGTTGTGCTTTTAATGGATGCCCAACCCAACAAACGGGTCCCTGTGGCATATGTGTGCACTGTTGAAGTCGGACTTCACACCAAATTTAAATTCAAATGGAAGAGGTGAAGCAGCTCACCTCAAATTGCCAGCTAAGCTAGCACATGACAATAACAACAACACCAAAAATTGGTACCAAAATATGAACATGAACTGTCAAGGCACCAAATGCGAGATCTTTAAACCCGGCTCTTGGCAAAGCATGGCCAGATTATTTCGTATCGTAGATCGTAGCTCCGGATAAGAGATTTTTGTGCCATAGATATAAATAGCCGCATCCCTGCCGACCTGTGTTAATAAAGAGCAGGCGTCACAACATGCAGCAGGAAGAAGATTCTAGGCCTCTCCTCCGATACCTCCCATTCATCCTTTCTCAAGAGGTATGACACGCTGCAGGAAAGCTGGCTGAAATCCAAATGAATCTTCCCCTCGGTACGTGAGTGGTTAGTCTGATTAGGTTAGAATTTTTCGAAGATTTTGAGCAAAAAATGCCTTTACTCCGATTAGTTTGTAGTGCAATACAAAATAAGGTACGCTAAAACAATATAAATTTGTTATATTTAATATTTTTGCTAATTTAAAATGGTAAAAGTATTTACGGAAAAGGAAGAAATGTTAAGAATTTAGAGGAAAGTCGCCAATTGACGGCATTTTTGGGTGTAGCCATAATTTCAAAATTTCCCAAGGGAGGATAGCTAAGAGTGTATACTCATGGTAGCGGGTACTATTACTGACAGTCAGCAAGTTAAGAAAATCAACTTTTAAACGCAGTGTAATTTTGGGCAAAAGGTAACAGCAAGCACAAAGTAAAATGGTAAAATATTTTCCCAGTGTGGAGCGTCACTAAATTAAAAAATATTTTAACTATATACTTAAATATACAGTTGATTTTAGCAAAAAAAAAAATATTCCTCTAAAGATCAAGGAAAATAATAATGTTTGTCATTTTCAAATGGTTTATTTAAAAAAAAAATTCTAAGGTATGTGCGCCTTATAAGGTCAACCTAAGGTTAAGGGCATAATGCTACGTTCATTAATGATTCAATTCTTAATTTTGTACATTCATAAAATGACTTATTACATATCAGTAACAATTCTCACTATGGGAACATGTAAGTTTAATACTTTTGAGGCGTGTTCTATTGTTCTTTAAGGGTCTGGGCACCCCTGAATGCACTACTTCGACATGTGTCTTCTATTCAAAATAAAATCTTAAAATTTCCCGTTTTCCATCTCCCAAAGTTAAAAATTTATGGGAAAAAATTATTTTTTTCTAGACTGGAATCAAATTCTCAATTCAAAGAAGCTTTCATTCATCAAATGACTCATTACAAAAAAAAAAAATCACTGTGTGAAAATTTAGGTCTAATACTTTTGCCACGTGCTCTATTGTCCTTGAAGGGAATGGGCACTGTTGAATACATTGTTTCGAAATGTGTCTTCCACTCAAAATAAATCTTGAAATTTCTTGTTTTCCATCTACCAAAGTTGAAAATGTATAAGAAAAAAGGAATTTTTCCGTACTGGAATTTAATTCTCAATTTCAAGAAGCTTTCATTCATCAAATGACTCATTACAAAGAAGAAAACATTATCACTGTGGAGTATAAATACAAAGTTAAAAAAGCATAAATTTTTAACGTTGTGTTAAAATTCTACATTTATTGCACAATGGTATTTATATACTTCATTATCACTGCGTAAAAATTTAAGTTTAATACTTTTGGCGCGTGTTATATTGTCCTCGAAGGAAATGGGCACTGTTTCGAAATGTGTCAATCACTCAAAATAAAATCTCGAAATTTCCCGTTTTTCATCTCCCAAAGTTGAAAATGTATGGGAAAAAAGGATTTTTTCCAGAACTGGAATCAAATTCTCAATTCCAAGATGTAATTTCATGCACCTGAAATTACATTTGAGGTCATTCTTCGAGACCTTCTAACCTTTAAAAATAGGAAGCGAGAAAAAAGGAGTGGGCGGAAACTAAATACGCACATAATAAGCGAAGAGAATTTTCGCATTTCCCCCAGGGAGCTGCATTCAAGCACCGAATCAATTATCTGGCATAAACAAGGTCCTTCCCTTTTCCAATGAAACAAGCAGAGAATAAAAGCTCTTTTATGAGTGCTTTGGATTACAAAAAAAGAAAAATGTAACCATTTAGAGCTTGACAAACGTGTTTTTCTCTTTGAATAAATAAAACTGTCACTCTTAGTTAATTGTATTTTCTGCTTGAAAATAAAATTGAAATGTAATTTAACCGAAACGAGAATCCCCCTCATTGCCTAAAATTTACATTTTGTTGTTTCTTGATAATGTATAAGAAAAAATTACTTCTTCCTTTTTTATTTGCTTCAAAATAAGATTTTGGACAGATACGGATATGGAACTTTTCTCTAGTTACCAGTTTCTTAGTTAGGGCCCTGCTCCACATCAGCAGAAAACGCGACCGAAACCGAAGGCAGAAACCGAAAATCCGGGTACTTTCCACAGGAATACCATTTAATCCGTTTTACGTTTCTGCTTTATTTTTCTGCTTTATGTGGAGCAGGGCCCTTAGAAGACCAAGAAGCATTTGGAGAGCATAAAACATTCTAAAACAACGTTTAAAATGCATAAAATAGCAATACAACTGCAGACACGAATTTTGCAAATACCCCTTTTCACCCCTGATAAAAGAGTTTACGGCAGGGCCGTCATTTCAAGTTTTTCCAGGGGGGGGGGAGGCGAAGGGTCCAAACACAATGCAATTTCATTGGAAACCATCTAAAATCACGCCTACTTACATGGAAATACATTGATTTCTCAAAGCCAGGGGGGGGGGCGCAATTGACCCCCCCCCTCTCACCCTCTAAATGACGGGCCTGGTTTATGGATAAAATCCGTCCAAAAAATCAGGTGTTTTGCTTTTGTCGGATGTAAACGTTGTTTCAATAATTTTACCTTTTCACATTAAGCTAAACATTTCAAGAAGCGTTTGTTAGAGCCCCTATACAAATATTTCTAATTATCTATAAAAAATAAATATTAACTGTGTTTTATATTTTTATTCAATTTTTGAAAGAAACGCAGATTACAGTAGGTCGTTAAAAAGCAGCTACTTGCGAAAGTATAACATAAAAAATAAGTCGTTTTGTTAAAGCCTCAACCAAATAAGCAATTCAGTACCAAAACCATTCTTAGCTGTCCATTTGAAAAATCCATTTGTCCATTTAAAATAAATTTGAAAATTTTCTGGCTCCGCCTTGTAAATACTTTGAAGACAAACAATATGGTGTTGCCTTTTTATTCGAATATCTAAATAAAGAGTTAAACTAAATCAAAACATTTTCCTGGAATCTCAATTATAAGAAGCTGTCTTTCATTACCCTTAAAAACCCCTAGAATAATCTGCATTGTAAACCTACATAAGATTAATCATTAAAACTAAATCAGCACTAAAAGTCCAGACTAGCGGGTGCCACTCGGCAGCGACCACCAAAGGTTTTTTTTTTTTTTTTTTTTGGCGACCAGAAAGTTCATGTTGGTCGCTAAATTGGCAACCTTCAATTTGTGAATTTAATTATTTAATTATTTTTATAAACAAAAACGCAAAATGCCATTGCATCAGCTCTGGTCATTGAAAAAGAAAAAGTTGTCGGCATCATCACTGGCAGTCGATGCCAATCGATTTAATCAAATTTTTCTTTTCTAAAAAATACTTTTGTATTTTTGTGAAATGAGCTTTGTTTAGAAACAATAAGAAATATTGTACATTGAAAGCAGATGCTAAAAGATTGCTGCACAATTACAACAAAACGCTAATATTATACATAACACATGACACCCAAGAAACACGAAAATAAGCCAAAAATACATCGAATTCAGCATGTAAAAGTGAAATGTGAATGATTTTGGCCATTTATATTAAAAATAAATGCTTTAAGTATTTTAATAAAAGAAATACAAAGTTTTTTTTTCTAAAAATCACGCCTTTCATGGTTTTTGTTTCCTCATGATGGTGGCTACTTCATGAACAATTATAAATTTCGGATTAAAACTTCTAAATTAATTTTGAGTACTAGATTGCAGTTGCGTAGGGGAATGTGGGGCAAAGTAAATGGCAAAATATTTTCACAGTTTGCAGCGCTACCTAACTAGCAATATTTTAACTAAGTTTCTAGACATATAGTTGATTCCTGTCAAAAAATAAATAGCTCCGAAGATCAATGAAAAAAAATATACAGGTGATTTTCAACATTTGATACCTTTGTTGTAATATTCGTAATTTTTCAAAAATATTTCTTATTATTGCAAAATGATAAAACTTCTGTAATTATCATTTTAACTAACAATTGAGATCTACTGATGCACAGTGCAGTTCTTCTTTAGTTTATATTGAGCATGTTTTGATTTTAAATGTTTGATGTAATTTTTCAAGTGCACGCGGATAAAAGCGGATGGAGCAAAATGAAATAGTTCATTTTATTTACTTATGCATTTATTTACTGAATCTCGTACGTATTTCTTTGTTTATTAATTTATTCATTCTTTCAATCATTAGGTCACTTATTTATTCATGTATTCACATATTTTGTAGTTCATTCTCTATTTTATTCACTCATTTATTTTTCTCATATATTAATTAATTTATTTATTTGTTCGGTTTTCTTTCATTATTAATTTCTTTATTCGTTTATTTATGCATTCATTTGATGAAAATTACTGTAACTCATCAAAAAGAAAATCTTTCATTTCAAAAATATTGTGTTTTTCACTTTGCCCCATGGTTTTTCGAGATGAAAAATTGCCACCTTATTTTGAAGGTGCAAAATAACTGAAACAAAATTAACGCTTCAACGATAGTTGTATTACAAAAGACATTATTCCTTCTGTATGTATAGGTACACTCATTTTTAGAACGATTGTCCAATTTGAAATAGGTCAGTTATCTAAACTGTTTCATTTTGCCCCACATTCCCCTATATGAAGAAAGACTTTTTAACATCTTGTTTGAGGATAAAAACATTATGATTAACATTTTCTAATTTCAGTCCAGAAAAAGCAATAAAACCTTTTTGGGGAAAGTAGTGTCAGACAAAGGTGATTAAGTTTATGTGATAATTCAGCAGTTGTTTGAAAACGATCTATAACTAAACTCGAAAAAAAAGGAACTTATGTCAAAAGAAAAAAAAAATCTTCTACATATTTTTTAGCATTAATCCATCTGTGAACATAATGTACACTTTAGCCTAAAAGACTTTTAATATTTTATTTTTAAGGTCTTTTTTAAGGTCTGTAATTAAAAAAATGTAATCCGTTAAAATAAAATCCAATCGACATCATTTTGTTTTCTTCTTAAGTATTATTTTCTATTTCAAGAAGAAATTTAGCTGCTCTGAAGTTCATAAAGTCATATGTAAGTCAAGAATAATGCCCTAATTGTCAATCAACAGGGAAGAGATGTTTACTGAAAACAGCGCACAATCGACACTAAATGGAACTGATGCAAAGAATTGCTCACAAAATACACATTATTTTAAGAAATGTTATCACATACTGAAACTATTTACTAAACAGTGTACAACAGTAGAATTAAGACCTGTAAAAAGGTATTTTTTATTTTTATGTAATTTTGTCCATGCCTTTACATAGTTCTTCTCTTTTAGATTGCTTCGGTGCAACAAATTAAGAACGTTTTATCGCAATTGCATATTTTATAATACAGCGATCGGTAATACGAAGAGAAACAATAAAATTGTTTTACAATTGATTTCTAAATATGTTTCTAAGCCAATTTTTGGAATAACTATTTAATGTAAAAATTGTTTACTGTAGGAGGGGTGAAATTTATGCCTAAGTTAAAAGATGATCTTAAATTATTTGAAAAATAGAATTAATTTACTGATATAAACTTTTTAAATTACTGCATTAAGCAAAATGTTGGATGTTTTCTTTTCTATTCTTTTCAGTTTATCATACTTTTTACATTTTTATTTGATAAGCAAGAAGGGCAAAGCGATGTTATGAAATTAGTTTCGATTTCGGTCAATTTCGCAACAATTCCCTTGTTTCAAATTTAAATTACCACTAGATGGCACCACAAAATGCTAAAAATCGAATAATATACACGTTTATTTAGCATACAGTGGAATTTCGCACTTGCTGTACATAAAGCTAATGCTGGTTTCGATTTAAAAATTGAAAAAAATATATAAACAACTTTGTGATTTTACACAACGGATAGGAGCCTTTCATTTGATTTTTTTCTTTTATTTTCAGAAGAGATACTTTTTCTTTTGAGAAAACTCTTGGAAAGAAAATCTTTTCATTCTTGGTGAAAGAAATTAAAATTTATACATTCATTGATTCACTGAAAGAAATCTGATAATTGAACTATTTCTATTTTATCTTTAATGTGTACAAAACCGCACGTGGTGAAAAAGAACTTTTTGTTTTTAGTAAACTGAGTCTTTTCAGGTAATCTTTCAGTTTTCACTTTTTAAAAATAAATTCCATTTGGATTAACCTGAATTTCGGATAAGTAATCTTTTAATTATAAAATTCTTGTTGCAGTTTTTTTTTTACTTTCATGCAAACAAAGGTAAACTTTCAAAACATTTCATGCATTAAAATTTTCTTTTGAAAGTTAACTCCGGTTTTATGAAAAGAACAACTGTATTTTCTTCAGACAAGTTTCTTTTTCATACTAATACTTTTCATCTGTTGTGCAAAAAAAAAAAAAAAAAAAGAAAGAAAAGGAAAAGAAAAACATTTTTCACAACTATGAGAAAATTTTGAAAGTTTTTAAAAAATATCATTTTTTCACTTTCATTTTTGCAATTAATAAAAAAAATAATAGTTCATTCAATATTTTCACACACATGATCCAAGCAATAACTCAACTCAAAATGTCTTTCCTCCAATTTTTTAAAAGTTCTCGTAATTAAAAAAAAATGATTAGAATCTAAAGTGTTTCAACTGTCGTGTGTGCAAATGCTACAATTGTTCATGATGCTATGAATTTTTGAAACTAAAATATCACTTAAACGTTTATTTACTGCTGGCTTTACCCTATCACAGACTACCATTGAGTCACGTAAATAATTCATTTTAAATGGTTTATTAATATAATAGCTTTTTCTAAATTTAAATCACTACAAAGTACTTCGGAGTTTTTTCTCCGTTTTTTACCAATAGATGTAACAAATCTATTAAAAATGGCGTACTGCGCAGTGCTAAGCACAAAAGTCGTATGCATCTGCATTTTTTGACAGAATTGAGTTTTCGCGACCAAATGTCTCTTTGTGACGTTTGTTTGATTGTCACATAAATACAATATTATATAGTCATTTGAGAACGGCAAACATTTTTTTGGAAAATCTGAAAAGGTGTCACCTGAACTTTTTCTTAACAATACAATGCATGGTGGCGGAAAAACTTCAAAGATCTCAGTTTAACTCGATTGCAGATACTACTTTTGCGCTTTGCCCTTTATTTTCCACGTTGAAGTTCAAAACGGCATTCTTTGGTGCTAGCCAGACGAAAGGTTTAGTGCTCTCCTCCGGATATGTTTCGAAATTGAAGTCCAAAACACATGAGGTCAGCATTTGTAAACTATGTCTGCTTAAAGGATACGTAATAAAATGAAACGCTCCGCCATTGAAACCTTTCTGGATCCGCCCTTGCAACAGTGTTTTCAGAACCTTATGTTCTAATGTTCTGGCTTCCGGCATCGCCATGATTTTGATTTGTAAGAAGAAGAATCTCTTAAACAGACGAGTATATTATGATTTTTTCTTAAATAAGTAATAAAGCTGTCAGGCTTGGTAGGGTGGAATTTCCGGCATCACAAAACTACGTAGCTCTTGCCAAAGGTCATCCCATAACTTATTCAGAGTGACAGGTTGTTCTAGTAAAAGATTTAATAATTCAGTTTCTGCTGTCAGCAGGCAAAAACTAAGAGCTAGTAGTAAATGTAATGTATGAATGAGCAAGGCCGCTCGCCCGTGGTGGTGTTGAAAGGAATTTTTTACCGACTTACGCTACATAAATCAGATTTAATTACTTTTTTGGAAACCGATATTGAGATGTAACTATAAATGTTCAGAGTACATATTGAGTGAAATAATGATTCATGTAGCACTTTTTCAAAGGGAAAAGACATATTGTTCTTTGTATGGGTGTGTGTATGTGTTATTTTTCCTTCTTGTTTTCACCGCTTCATTAGTTTTTAAGCACGAAGTAAGAATATTAGACAGGTGTTAATTAAATTTTCTCAGGGAAAAGCAGGTTACACTCAGCGGCAGTCCCGTTCATTCAAATATTTCTGCAAAGAAGAAGACTAATCTTCATAGTTGGTGTATGTATAATCTATAAAAGTCCAGTTAAATGTCTTAAAAATTTAGAAGGATATCCGCACCCCAAGTGAGGTGTGTTCAAATGATTCTCGAAATCGCGTTGAATAATTATTTAGTAATTATTCATCAATGATTTGTTTTTATCCCGGATCCCCGCAATTTACAGTGCGTTCCGAAATGATAGGTCCACCCACACTTTTAAAAATTTCGACCTTTTTTTGAGAATATGAATCACTTTTTTGGTAGAGACAATTAATCAGTAATCGTTATAACTATTTGTGATGAAATTTCTTAAAAATAAATAATTCCTTTTTATTTTATGCAAATTTTCATTTTCAGACCGTTTCGAAAAGATAGGTCCACCTTCATAAATTTTGCACTAATCACGTTTATTTCCAAAACATTTGCATAAATATCGTTGCTTAGACTTACTGCGGGATTATACTGGTTGCTGAGGAGGTACTTAAACAGATTTGAGCGTCACGTTGTAATCAAACAAAATGGGCCGTCGTTGCAGTCTTTCACCGATTAAGCAGGGGAAAAGTGATGTATTTAAAAAGTGTGGAAAATTGATTAGAGAAATAGGTAAGCTTTGAAACAGATCGCATAATGTTGAAGACAATTTTTTGCGACTTAGAAATCCTTATGGCAGAAAACAATCATCTGGCTGACCATCAAAAGTAAAGCCCCGACAAAGAAGGACTACAGTAAATGACTTAAAATCTGCAAATATGAGCTTATTCACTTTGGCCAGACAACAAAACCCTTCAATATCAAAATCTACAGTTTCTAGAGTTGTAAAGAGGTTCGGCAATTTAGTTTACTTGATGAGGAAAGCTCCTCCGAAATTGACTAAAAAGCGCAAAGAAAAGACACTGAAATTTGCCCAGGAAATATTGTCCTGGAAACAAGATTGGCATCGTGTGATATTCTACTGATTAGAAATTTAACCTGGATGGTCCAGATGCCTGCAGTCTTACCGCCACGATCTGCATAACGATAGACAGATATTCTCTCTGAGGCCAAGCTGACGGTGGTCCCTTAATTGTATGTGCCGGGTTCGGAGGTGTAGAAAAACCGATATAGCATTTGTAGACATTCGCTTGGATGCTGCAAGCTATCAATAGCTGCTTGAACAATATTTTCTTCTACATTCAGAGCACATTCTTCTTGTTCCAACAGGATAATGTTCCTGTGTACAGATTATATATTACATGTGGATTGGGACTACTAGGAAACCGCGTTAAAAAAAACGCGCCACTTACTCTACCTCAAGGTGGTGTGAAATCGAGTTATTCTGCGATAATGCGTGATAATAATAACTTTGCAACGCTTGTACGTCGAAACGTATTGATTTTACGAGAAAGTCATAATGACATAAATTGTAGGAAATTTTCTCCAGTTTATTTTGTACAAAAATGTTTTCAAAAAGAGATATATTCGAAGTCATAAAAGAGATATATTCGAAATACCTCTTTCATACGCCATTTTTTCAATATTGCGGCGCAAGCGGCAAAGATACAAGGTGGCAAAGTGGAAATCCAAAATGAGCATATCAAAATCTATAAAACTACCAATTTTCAAAACTCCCGGAAAACTTTCTAGGAAACCGCCTTTTTTTCGACCAAATGACTGGACTATTTTTCGACGCACAAAATGTGAGCTTATGGATGAAAAGGCACCCAACATCGGATTTCTTCACATCCGTAAGCTCAAATTTAGTGTATTGAAAAAAAAAAGCGTTCCTTGTTACGCCGAAGCATGTGTCTTCGTATTCCTGCGCAATTGTACTTTTGATCATTATATCATTTGCTTTTAATCTCTTAACGGTTTTTATCATATCGTCGGTTCCTTATTGCCTATCAACGCGTTGAAATTCAGCTCATTAGTTCATCGATATCATTTAAAGTTTTTATGATATTCAACTCTTCATTTTGTAAGTTGCCTCATATAACTAGCGTTTTGATAGTTAAAATGTTCAGATTTTGTCAAATTTTCTTTTTTCTTTCATTTTTTTATTTTATTTTTAATTTTAGTACAGTGGTCGCCGCTTATATAAATCACGTTTCTTCTAGACATTTTTGCTTCAACAAAACAGTTGATTCTATAAAGAGGATTTTTCAACAAACCTGGATATTGCTCTGTTTTTTTTTTTTTTTTTTAAATTTGATTCATTTAGCGGCTGATTCAATTAACCACTGATGCAATTGACCGGCATCCACGGTATGACATTTAGTATGCTGTTAGGTTTTTTAAAACTTGGTAAGTTTTGACAGAGCTGAGCGCGTTATGAGCCAAAAACTTGTTAATGGAATTGATACTTTTGAAAGAAATGGTTGTATTTTTGTGAATATAAGTAACACTCATACGAATCTTCATAAAATAAATTTCTTGTAATTCATCCTCCTTTCTTTGCAGATTTCTAAATTTCATGATTATTTTTTCTATTACTAAATGTTTATTTCAATTAACTTGCCAAAGCTTTCTATTTTCAATCACAAAGTTTTGTGTAAAATTCTGCCTGTTCAGTATATGCTACTTAGTAGGGGAGAGTGGTAATGAATGGGCCATGGTGATGAATGGGCCACTAACAAAATATGAAAAAGTATTTGCATGAATTTTTTTTTTGATGCCACCAATAGATGTAGCTATTTGTTCTACTAAACTCATCCAATTTTCATTCGTTTGCGCTGAGCCATTTTCAAACTAGAGTGGCATGGTCAAGAATCTGACAGAAAAGTAAGTTTTTCCCTTTTTAGTAAAACATTTCCTAGCTAAAATGTACCAAGTATTTTACTGCATGCATATGTATAAGCTAGTCTTTCCATATCTGTAAACTAATCTTAAGATGTATTTTGATGTTATCTAAATTCAATGTACTCAAAAAACCTAAATGTATTCCAAAAGTATAGGTGGGGCTGAATGGGCCACTATGTCATGGTAATGAATGGGGCCACCTAAATATTGTTTTTCTTCCTTTTCTTTGGATTTTCGCATTAATATGAAACACAACTGACTGTCATAGATAGATTAAGATTACTGTCGTCAAAATAGGCTTGTAGTAACTTCTAAATATAATTTGCAGATCTATATTATATTCCTATAGTACAATAGACCTCTGGTCGCAGTCAGGGTTGTCATTTCGTCCACTTTTTTTGTAAAAAGTCCGGGACGCCGGAAGAAATGGACGAAATGGACAAAATTGGACGAAATGGACAAAATGGAAGAAATGAAAGAAAAAAAAAATTCATACGTTTGATGTATAAAAATGTTATGATGTACAATTAGTATCTCTCTTGCATTACCCATTTTTCAAAATAGAAAGATGGTATCATACAAAAAAAAAAAAAAAGGCAATTAACCCATTGATTTTTAACTAGTTTTATTTGAAAGAAATAAAATTTAACATAGTGAAAAAACTATTGAGTGTAATTACATTATTGTAGAGTAGACAAATAGAAAAAAAAAGTTTTTCTTATATATATATATTTTTAAAAAGAAATTAAAGAGTATTCTCTTACCCTTAGATATTTATTAACACAATACAATCCCTTAAAAAGTAAACTTTATATGATATTTTCTCATAAATTCTATATTTAAATTTTGTTTGAATTAAATACACATATAAATGTATATCATTTGTATTTGAAAATGCATTTGATGCTACAAGAAATATTGGTTTAATTTTGATTCATATGGTCATTTTACGTTATATTTTTTGACGATTTAATGAATGTTGCCCTATTGTAAAATATTTATGTACACATCATTGTTTTATGGATGTATTAATGTTATTATAGGAACATATTTTATATTATGGCAAAATTTTCTTTCTCAAATCTTTAAAATTTTTATTTCTACTTTTATATTTTATATACACTTTTATTATTGGCAATGAAACTCCTTCACAACAAATAAGCATCTGAAAATTATTTACTGCTAATGTGTGCTTTCATAAGCATTAAATCTTATCGTTAACATTCATTTATTTTGTACAGATACTATATTTTTATAGTATCTATTGTTTATTAAATATTTGTTTGTATACATACAGTCGCAGACAAAAGTATAGGGCCAGGAAGAAAACATAAGAAATATCGAAGTTAAACTGTGCGAGTGGTTGTGAAAAAAAAGCATAGTAAAACTTCAGTACAACATATATAATATAATTTATGAAAAAGAAAATATAACAAATAATTATTATTACCTAAACTGCATGTTTTTCAGTTGAACATAAAAAAGAACTTGGACAAAATTATAGGGCCACATTAGCCTAATCACTCAAATGAAATTTATAATTAGTGAAATTGCCTTTTTTCTCTATAACCATAACCAGTCTCTCAGTCATAGACTCCGACAACGTTTTAAAACGTTTTTTGGAATTTTTTCGAAAGATATTTCGAAAGATAATTGAATTGCTTTCTTGAGTTCTTCCTTATTGCTGTAACACTTCCCATTTTTGTAAATATCTCGCATTAAAATACCCTATAAGTTCTCAATAGGATTGAGGTCAGGGCTTCTAGCAGGCCAGTCCAAAACATGCACTTGATTAGCCAGGAGCCACACCTTTGTGCACCTTGAGGTATGCACAGGGGCGTTATCTTGTTGAAATGTAGTCTTCGTTGGTGAGGAGGGGTGCCTCAGGTAACAGATTAAATGCCAGAACATCTTGATAATACTGTGATGTCGTATTTGATTTAATAAATGCTAGTGGAGTGACTCCACCAGCAGCAAAACCTGCCCAAACCATTACACTGCCTCCTCCGAATTGACGCTTTGAATAAAACCTCTTTTCTCGACGTAAATTGTGCCAATAGTATTGCAATCCGTCTGGCCCATCCAATTGGAATTTTTTTTCGTCTGAAAACACCACATTTTGCCATTTGTCTCCAAATGCAACGTATTTTTTTGCAAATTCCAGACGGCACATTTTATGCTTTACCGTCAATGGAGGTTTCCCTTTCATTTTCGAGTACCGAAAGTTCGAATGCGCTGCTATAAGTCCCTGTACTGTTCTTCTTGAACATGGAAGTTGTAAGTCTTCAACAATAGCCGCCGGAGACGGATTTTTATTGGAAACGTTATAAAAAATGCGTCTTTTTTTGTCTATCAGTCAAAGAACTTGGTCTCCCAGGAGATCGTCTTTGGAAATAATTTTCAGGATTCTTCAAAAAATTATTAATAACAGACTTAGACCCTTTTATTTTATCAGCAATAG
Source organism: Uloborus plumipes (assembly GCA_038373865.1). Lineage (NCBI taxonomy): Eukaryota > Metazoa > Arthropoda > Arachnida > Araneae > Uloboridae > Uloborus > Uloborus plumipes. The sequence goes on along the minus strand of JAXGGA010018907.1, from coordinate 4,563 downwards.
CGCGAGAACTTAGCCCACATTTCTGATATGCAAGAATCTGCCCTTTCTCTTTTTCGGTTAATGGCTTACCTCTACACATGTCTAACAACGTTCTCACTGATGAAGCCACGTGTTGGAATGTTTACTTTATCTTCTGGGTATTCACTACAGCATCGGTCATACGCAAATTTTGCACACAGAGCGAAATTTACATAGTGGCCTTATAATTTTGTCCAACTTGCGTCTTTCTTCAAAACATAAGTTAGCAACAAATCGCCCACATTATTACATTTTATTATCTTTTTGGTGGCTGTCGATTGTTATCATAATACACTGGCGGAAATAAAATCCCAACACCAAGAAAAAATTGCCGTAGAGTAATGAAATTTGGGTAATGCAATTGTCTAGTTAACATGTTTAATTGATTAAATGTACAAGATCACTGGCTAATTTAAACTCAAGATAATGCTGTGCAAATGTGAAATTATGTTAATTTAATAGAGGGTGTAACCTCCAAAATTTTGAAGGCAAGCCTGCAAGCGTGCATGCATTATGTCTTACAGGTGCCGAATGTCACTTTGTGCTATGGAGTTCCATGCTTGTTGCACTTGCTGTGTTAATACTAGGACCGTCATTGCTGACTGTGGATGATGCTCGAGGTACCATCACATGATATCCCATACGTTATCAATTGGAGACAGACCTGGTGATTTTGCAGGTCATGGTAACATGTCAGCAGTCTGTAGAGCACATTGCGTTACAGCAGCGATGTGAGGGCGAGCGTTATCCGGTTGGAAAACGCCCCATTGAATGCTACTCAGGAAGGGCTGTACTACTGGTTAAATTAACAGAATGACGACAAATTTTCAGTCAGTGAGTTTGGGATAACCCCAAGAATGCCCCTGCTGTCGTAGGAAATTGCTCCAGAGACCATAACTCCAGGTGTGACTCCCGTGTGTCTAGGCCGTAGACCGCTTGGATGCAAGCTGTCCCCTGGCCTCTTTCTGACCAATATACAGCCACCACTGGCACTAATTCAGAATCTGTTTTCATCAAAAATTACAACAGATCTCCACTCCGACCTCCAGTGAGCTCTGTCGTGGCACCACTGCCGTCGGAAAAGGCAATGGTTTGCAGTCAATGGAATACCGGCTACAGGCTGCCTGGCTCGGAGCTGTCCTTGAAGTAAACAGTTTCTTACCGTTCCTTGGGTCACGACGGTACCAACTGCAGCTCGAATGTCAGCCGCAGATGCAGTACGATGCGCCACAGCCATACGCAAGATTCGGCGATCTTCCTTCTCAGTCGTGCCACGTGGCAGCTCGGAACTCGATTTTTTTGAGGTAGTACCATCCCTTGCCCATAGCTTCCAATAATTATGCATGGTGGAAACATTAACACCCAAGTCTTTCTGCAATATCGCGAAATGAAAATCCACCTTCTCGTAGCCAAATTGTACGACCTCGTTTAAACTCGGTGAGCTGTTGATAATGGCTTCTTCGTCTTCTTAAAGGCATTCCTGGCTAACATGAACGCAATTCGTCAAATTTCACGGAAAAATAATACACACGAGCTTCACAACACGCTTTGAAAACAAGCCTGATTTGCATGTTCTGAGTGACGCCAGCTGCGCCACACTTATGCGCGGAACACGAAATTTCAATCGATGTCATCTTTCAGTTGTATAAACACGCCTACCAAATTTCGTTTATCTAACACAAGTCTTTCTTGGTGTTGGGATTTTTTTTTCCGCCAGTGTATTACATATAATAAATACATTAACAACTTTTTTTAGCAATCTTAGCTCTTTTGGGTAATATATTGTAGCTGGCCCTATATTTTTGTCTGGGACTGTAATTATGTGTGCTAATTTTGATAATAAAACTATTACCTCATTGAAAAAAAATCAATATTTTAAAACATTACTTTTAAACTTTGGATTTTTTAATCAAGAACTGTCATTTTCTTTAAAGTGGACAAAATGGACGAAATGGACAAAATGCTATTTTGTCCGGGGCGGTTTTTTCCAGGTTTTTTCCGGCGGTTTTTTCCACCCCGGACGAAATCAAACAACCCTGGTCGCAGTGCATGGCTTGAAAAAGCCCCCCTTTCTCCTTCATATTATATTCCTCACAGAACAATTTCATTTTCTTTCTTGGTAAACTTAAGTTAGATATTTCTTATTCCCGATGTCTAGTAAATTTAAAAAAAAATTTGAATTTTGACAAGTTTGAAAATGAAGATGAAGTTTTTGAAAGTGATTTTTAATATTATTTTTGAAATATACAACTTTTGTTAAATCATAGTGTGTATTATCTGTTATTTTTTTACATATATTTGATGTTATTTATTTCTTACAATCTCATTATTTAGTCATTTTTCTGCTACAATTGGTATGCATCAGTTTTATTTTAATTGCATCAGTTTTGATGTTTATATAATTTTAAATCAGTATGATTTTGTGTCATCATGTCAAGTGCCACATTTATTTTGTCATATTCAGCAAATAAAAGATTAAATCCACATGCTTTCATTGAATTCATTTAGTGGCCCATTCATTACCTTCGATGGCCCATTCAACCCCATAGGTGGGGTTGAATGGGCCAAATTTCAAAATTTTTATTTTCTATTATAATTCATTATAGACAGGTGCTAATCCAACTTTTATGACTTTTTTAGATAGCCAGATAAGTAAAGTAACTAAAACACCAATTTGGAGTTAAAACAAAGTGTTAGAAAAAATTACAAAAATTCAAAACAAAAAAGTGGCCCATTCATTACCACTCTCCCCTACACTGCAAAATACAAACTGTTGTTTTTACAGTATAATACTGGTAATAGAGGTTCTAGTTTAAGACTGTAAAATGCACAGTAATAAACTAAAATTCCTAATTTTACAGTTTATTACTATGCATTTTACAGTTTCAAACTGGAATTTCTGCTGCCAGTATTATACTGTAAAAGAGAGTTCATTTTTTGCATTGTAGCCTCACAGAGTAAAAAAAAAATAATAGGTTAAATATTTCATTAACTTTGTATTAAGCACGCATTTTTTTGAGGGGGGGGGGGTAAAAATACGAGCCAATACGTTATGCAGAAAAATGCAGCAACTATTTTATGATAAATAACGAGCACAAATAACGACAAAAAAGTTAAGTAAATGTCCATTAGTTTTGAAGCAATAGTTTTCATAACTAATAGTTTCACGGTTAATTTTAACCTATCATTCCTTTACATCAAATAACTACATTTAGAGCAGTTTAATTCAGCCTTATTAAATCTGAAATACTTCATTGATCTCACATTAATCATGCAAAGTAATTTTTTTGATCAACAATATAAGGCAATAAATTATGCACAAAAGCAATTAATGTCTAAAAAATAAGAGAACGTATATTAATTTTGAAATAAGTTTCAACTTATGGTGTAAGCTTATCATTCCCTTGCATTAAATTACTACATAAAGAGCATTAATTCAGCCATATTTAAGTTAAAATATTGCATTGATTTAGTATTAATCATGCAATTTAATTTTTGGTGGGTCAACAATACGAGGCAATAAATTATGCGCGAAAGTGTAACGATACGTTTCTGATAAATCACTGACGGAATTAATGTCTACAATGTAAAATAATGTCTATTAAGTTTGAAATAATAGTTTCAACGTATAGTGTAAGCCTATGATTCCCGCGCATTTAATTACTACATTAAAAGCATTTATTCAGCCATATTAAAGCTAAAATATTGCATTTATTTCGTATTAATCATGCAAAGTAATTTTTATGGTCAACAATACGAGGCAATAAATTATGCACAAAAGTGTAATGGTTTGTTTCTGATAAATCATTGACGCAATTAATGCCTAAAATGTAAGTGAATGTCTATTAATTTTGAAATAATAGTTTCAATATATGATATAAGCCTATCATTTCTTTGCATCAAATTACTACATTTATGGCATTTATTCGGCCACATTACACCGTTTATTCATATCATTACCGCAAAATGCTCTCATCTTAATGAATTCAAAACACCTCAGCCTCAAACAGTCATTAAAAAAAATCAGTGGATAAATGTCTGCAAAAGGGCCAATTGATACGGCCACTAAATGTGTAGATAGTTTGTTTTTCGAATAGGAAAAAAATGGGATTGCTAATGACTTTCTAATGGCGGTGATCATTATCATCGGCACATTTTATTACTAATGCCGAAATATTAATTATTACTAACGTCGCTTGGGATCGAAATCCAGTCAATTACGTCCAGTTTTTCTACCGATCTCTTTGCTTTTTAATCTGACCTCTTACCGCACCTTCTTCTTGGAGATATAGGGTTATTCCATGGTGAGTACGTTATATTTTCAGCTAATTTTGCTCTTTTCATTTGAAAGTTAAAGTATGAAGAAAAATTTAAGATTGAATTTGTAGATTTAAGATATAGATGGTGGCGTACGTGTCATTTCTATCAAGAATTTGAAGTAAAATAACTGCTGATAAAGGGTTTTTTTTTTCAGCAAAAACGGCACTGTGACTAACGTTACATTTTTGTAATAAAAATGTTACGTTAGTCACGTGCAGTTTTTGG